>JASCZW010006032.1:0-126984 GCA_034211315.2 Aedes japonicus
GACCTAGAACATCCTAAATATGATAAAGCTCAGGAAGAAAAATAAATGCTTCATAGTATAAAGCGATGTTCGAGGATATGGCACATATGCATACGTATGACTATTTTTTTTTGGATAAACGTTAAATACTTTTGTATCTTTCTGAGATGTTCCAGGTTTTCCAAAATACACTGGATTTCAAAACTTCAAATCTACAGTTGTAACAGTAAGCTTTGGGGCTATATAAAACTTATGATATGTATTCAAACATATTGAATGAAACTTTTGGAAGGTCAAAAGTTATTATGTGATAATTTTGCGATGTTCTAGGTCATCCAAACTGTCCTTCAGTTTAGAACTTAAGATCTACATTAGTAACTATAGCTTTTTGGGCTATACGAAGTAACGCCTCGTATCAAACCATATTCAGTGAGAATTTAAGAACGTAAACAAACATTACGAGATAAGCTGGAATCATCAAGGTCATCCAAACTGTCCTGGAGTTCAGAACATAATATCTACAAAATCTACAGAGGAACAATATGTATTTAACAATATTCATTAAATAGTGTAGAAGGTCAACAGACATCATGCGACAGTCTTTGAATATTCTAGCTCATCCAAGCTGTCCTTAAGTTCAAAACGTAAAATCTACAGTTGTAACAGTAGTTTTTAGGGCTATACAAGATGAATATATGTATTCCGTATTATATGTGTGTGTCCCATCTATAAAAAGGTCGACAAGCTGGATTGCTGCAATTATCGTGCGGTCACGCTACTGAGCGCTGCCTACAAATTGCTCTCGCAAATGTTATGCCGCCGCCTGTCACCAATTGCAGAGGAGTTCGTGGGGCAATACCAAGCGAGATTCATGGGTGCCCGCGCTACTACGGACCAGATTTTCGCGATTCGGCAAGTGCTGCAGAAATGTTGCGAATACAATGTGCCCACACATCATCTTTTCATCGATTTCAAATCAGCGTATGATACAATCGATCGAGACCAGCTATGGCAGGTTATGCACCAATATGGATTTCCGGTAAAACTGACGCGGTTGATCAAAGCAACGATGGATCGAGTGATGTGTTTCGTCCAAGCATAAGGGACGCTCAGGATGATTGTCGTGTTTGTTGTTTAACATTGCACTGCAGGGTGTGATTCGAAAGCTGGGTGGCACGATTTTCAGGAAGTCTGTCCAACTATTTGGCTTCGCCGACGACGTTTGTATCGTAGACGATGGCGAAAACGTACATCAGACTTAAAGCTGAAGCAGGTAGGATTGGGTTTGTGATTACTGCGTTGAAAACCAAATACATGAAGAGCCTCACGAGAAGACAATGTTAGCTTCTCACCACTAGTTCAAATCGACGGTGGTGAAATCGAGGTAGTAGACGAATTTGTGTATCTCGGCTCATTGATGACCGCCGATAACGACACCAGCAGAGAAATACAAAAGCGCATTATGGCTGGCAATCGTGTCTACTTTGGACTCCCATGGACGCTAAGATCGAACAAAGTTCACCAAGCCACAAATTTGACCATCTACAAAACATTAATTAGACCGGTAGTTCTCTACAGGCACGAAACATGGGCATTGCTACTGGAGAACCAACGCGCCCTTGGAGTCTTTGAACGGAAGGCTCTGCGTACCATCTACGGTGGAGTGCAGATAGAAGACGGAACGTTGAGGAGACGAATGAACCACGAATTGCACCAGTTGCTGGGAAAACCTCCCATCGTACACATCGCTAAAATCGGTCGACTACGATGGGCTGGGCATGCTGTAAGAATGTCTGACGACAGCCATGTGAAAATGGTTCTCAAAAACGAGCGACCTGTGGACCCTCCGCAGACAACGAGGGTGGTGAGCAACAGCCATGGACCGATTACAATGGAAACAACTTCTGTGTACAGCAGAGGCCACGCCGGCCTTAGTCTGATTGGTAAGGTGAGGTACTGTATGTAATCAAATATATTCAATTAATCTTTTGGATGGTCAACAGTCAATATTTTATAAATTTCTATTCCTCCAGGTTATTAAAACTGTCCTGGCGTTCCGAACTTTATTCTCAGATATACAGTTGCAACAGTAATTTTTAGGCAATTATCCGACAAACATTATAAAACAATATTATATGTTCTGGGTCATCCAAACTATACTTGAGATCAGAACATAGGACCTACAGTTGCAACAAAAGCTTTTTGGCTTATGCAAAGTACGCTGTGTATTCAAACATATTCTTCGGAATATCTTGGAAGACCAATAGGCATTATGAGATAATCTCTAGGTTATCCAAATTATCCTGGATTTCAAAACTGAACATCTACAGTTGTAATTGTTGACCAAACAAAGTAACTATCTGCATTTGTCAATTCAAGTGAGTCATTTGGAAGGTAAACAGATAGAATGAGATATCGTGGGAGAAGTTAGGATCTACAGTCGTTACATTAGCTTTATAACCTATGAAAGGTGGCAATATGCATTCACATACATTCAGTGAATCTTCTGTAAGGTCACCAGTTATTACAGATTATCTTGGTAAGTGCAACTTCATGTAAACTGACTTGAGTTTAGAACTTAAGGTAAAGAGTATTAACCGTAGCCTCTTGCGCTATACAAAACTACGATAACTATTCAAACATATTCAATGAATATTCTGAAACGTCCGAAGACATCCTAGGATAATCTTGTTAGTCTTAGGTCATTCGAAAGTGAAGGTCTACAATTGTAACAGTAGCTTCATGGGCTGTAATAAGTTAAGTTAGTTTGTTTGGCAAGAATATCCCGAGATTATCTCATAATGTCTATTGGCTTACCAAGGAATTCATTAAATGAGTTTGAATATATGTCTTAATATTGTTAAGCGGATAAAGCTACTGTTACAACTGTAGATCTTAAGTTGTGATCTCCCGGACAGTTTGGACAACCAATCCTAAAAGAATAAATCCTACTTTGTTCAATCATTTCTGTGTTATTGAGAACCAATTCAAGGTCTGTATCCGCTATAAGCCGGACACCTAAAAACATGAATAAAACATACATTTCGCATTCTATTTCCGTCGTATTTGTTTATTTCAGATTCATGTGAAGACAAAACATAGTTAGGTATTTGCATTATCTCGAACTTTCGAAATTTTCGAACTTTGCGCTTAACTCCGTCCTTTAGGGTATGTACAGATTCTTCAGAAATCGTAGAAACCGTCTTTGTCCAAATTTGCTGGAAGTTTTTGATGTCTTTGATTCCTTGCTTCTTTTCAAAAAGCTTCCGCTTCATCAGAGCCCAATATCTCTCGATTGGTCGTAGCTCTGGGCAATTTGGCGGGTTTGAGGTTTTTGGTACAATGTTCAATTGATTTGCTTGGTACCAGTCCATCACAGTTTTAGCATAGTGGCATGATGCCAAATCGGGCCAGAATAAAAGTTTTTCTTTATGACTTTTCATAAAGGGTAGCAATCACTTCTGCAGACACTCTTTCTGATAGATCTCCTTGTTGATTGTGCTTGTAGTGACTTTTTGCCACACGTGCAAATTGCTTGCCACACAAGGTATTTTTTGGGGAATTTCGATGCCTTCTACGTTCTAAGATGCTCCGCTGTAGCATTTCTGCCCATAGCAGAATAAAAAGCCAGCCCTGGAAGCTGCTTGAAATCCTCCAGGGCATTAGTTTCATCGTCCATAACAAGCCATGAAAACTTCGTCAAATATTCGCAGTACAAACGTCGAGCCCGTGATTTGTCTGCCAAGTTGCGTTGCGATTTGGAACTGTTTTTACTCTATACGACTTGAGTCTCAAACGTTGTTTTGATTTTTGAACAAAACCAGGTGACATCCCTATTTTACGAGCCACCATTCGAATGGAGAGATTTGGGTTTTTCGTTAATATCCTTTTCACCTTTCGGTCCATGACAGGATCAGCGCGTGCAATGTTTTTGTCACTTCTTGGTTTCCTCTCCACCGTCAAACGTTCCGAAAATGATTTGAGCACACCGTGAACAGTGGATTTAGGCAAATCCAATGTTTTTGCAAGGTCCCGTATTGACAAGTCAGGATTTGCCATAAGCCCGTACAAAATTCGCTCGCGCACTTGTTTTTCTTTCGTCGCCATCTTGAATACTAAACATGAAATGTTAACATCAATCATAGTCTTTTTGATCATAGACTCTCAGCTATACCACAGTGAAATGTTTCATTACTACGTGCAATATTTCAAAAATTACAATGATTTGAAGGTGTCCGGATTATTTCGGATACAGACTTTAATCAGAACAGACGAAATGGCTTGTTTTATAACGCTAGAAAAATTTTAGGCCTAAAAGGGTTAATTCAAAGAATATAGCATTATACAATTTGAATGGCTTACATTTAGTTGCGTAGCCCTACGTCATTATTCCGAACAACCCAATGAACTGTACCTTATAGTTTTTTTTTCTCGAGAATCATGAGCAGATGTTGCGAATTAGAAAATTTAAAATTAGCTTTCATGTCATTTAGACGACTGAACTTAGTGTTCCTCCAAATTTTTGGGAAAAAATTCTACTAATTTTGCATAAGCGATCTTGTTTTTATGTCCTTTTATTTTAGATTGATTTGAGCTAATTAGCTAGCAAGCCACGTTGAATGTTTTCCATGTTTGAAATTTGAACAAAAAGCGATTGTAGCGAAAAGAAACAAATACATAAAATTTTCAGTCACTTAGGCAGTTTAACGGATAAATCACAGATAAACAAACAAAACACATAGAACATTTCGCTCTACAAATCATTACCACAAACACATCTGTGCTATCTGTTGAGCACACTGTAATGGGTGATAACGCTGAACAGATGGCGGTAGTGTGCTAACGTAAAACGAAAGGGAATCGACTATGTGTGCCACCTGTGGCGATACTACACACTTAGAAACATTTAAATTTATCGTTTAGTACGTGATCAATGAAGAAACTGCAATGTCTGTTTGTCTGTGCATAAATCATTGATAGAAACGTCTATTCAAGTTAGAGTGCAAGTAACGCATGAAGGTTTGTTTGAAAATCAAAGCTTACTATAATCAGTATTCAGATGCAACGCTTAGTATAATCCAACATCCCCCTTAAACGGTAGTTTCTGAATGCCCAACGTTTTCCACAATTTCAAGCAGCTTCGAGTTTGGAATCGGTTTCGTGAAAATATCTGCTGCCTGGAGATTCGATGGAGCATGACTCAGGGAGATGGTCTTGGCTTCAATTTGTTCTCGTACATAATGGTGCCTTATGTCGATGTGTTTACGTATGGAAGAGTAGCTTACATCTTTCTCCGCCAGACTGATTGCGCCCTTGTTGTCGCAGTTGATCGGAACGGAAATGTTGCCACCATGGAGCTCTTGCAGGAATCCCTGCTACCATGCCGCTTCCTGGGTGGCAGACGAGAGCGCCATATATTCGGCTTCGGTAGTGGACAATGCTACGGTAGACTGCCTCTT
The DNA here is from genome assembly GCA_034211315.2 of Aedes japonicus. NCBI lineage: Eukaryota > Metazoa > Arthropoda > Insecta > Diptera > Culicidae > Aedes > Aedes japonicus. The sequence continues at coordinate 5,439 of JASCZW010006032.1, forward strand.
CGAGCTCAAGAGATAGCACCTCCACTCTGCAGGAACACGTAGCCAGTAATGGAACGCCGAGTTTCAACGTCGTTCGCCCAATCCGCATCGCTGTATCCTTGGAAGTCCTGCTTGGAATCGGCCCGATAGGTCAGCTTATAGTCCTTCGTCCCCTTTAGGTATCGTAGAATTCACTTGGCCGCCGTCCAGTGGGCAATTCCCCGTTCCTGGCTGAAGCTTCTGACGACACTTGTGTCGGCACTCCTGGACGTGAACCAAAAGTTGACGAAAGCGATGCAGCCAGAATCAGCGGAAGAGAAGGAGAAGATGAGAGGTACTCCGTTCAAGGAACTTGTTGGTGGTTTGCAGTTTGTGGCTCGTGGACATGATTTCATCTACGTACTCTTCTACGGACGAGCAATCTTCCAGCTCCAGCCTGGTCAATTTCCTTAGCAAGCCAATCTTCCGGTACCGTCCGCAGTCTTGAAACGCCGTTTACAGACTGTTTCAGGCCTCCTGCGCAGTCTTGGCCCGCTGGACAAGGCTGTAGTTGTACGGTGCGATACTGAGGCCGATCGATGACAACGCCCTTTCCGACAAATCCTGGTCGACTTGAACACCTTCCGGGGGATCAACTGCTCGCCAGGTTCCCTCGCGGATCATCACCATCCGAATCGCAAAGGTCCAGGGCACGTAGTTCTCTCGTCCTTTGAGCTTCTGCACCGACGGAAGCAAAAAATTGCCAGTCGGAATCCTCTCACCGCTCATAACCGGCGCAGTCTGGCTTGAAGTGGCACCAGATTGGCCTGCCGGCTGGTTTCCTTGAGGTCTCGAGTTTTCTCCAGAACGCCGTGTCTTTCCTCCTGCCATCTTCGGTGTCTTGAAGAAAAATAAATCGCTTTCGGCCGGTAACAACAGCCGTTACGATGGAAACTTCACCCAGGCTCATAACCTGATAGAAACGTCTACTCAAGTTAGAGTGCAAGTAACGAATGAAGGTTTATTTGAAAATCAAAGTTTACTATAATCAGTATTGAGATGCAACGCTTACTATTATATAACAATCATCCATTCGGCCTAATGACCCATTCATTCGTATGGCATTTGGCCGATTGCCCAATCACTATGAAAACCTGACGGTTAGATCCAGCTTCAAATTGCTATTTCTACTCAGGAACCAACCTGAAAGAATTTGTTTTTTATGAAAATTCATTAACTGCATCTAGGACAAATCGGGATCCGGATTAAAATTGCATTTTCCCATCCGCCGAGAGTGATGCTGATCCAGCAGCAATCGTGGGAACGACAAAATGATACGCATCCACCTACACGTGTTCGATGCAATAACATTCGAAATACAATCGGATCGCACCCCGGTGGAATCCCTCTCGATGGGAATTTCCCACCGGCGATTGATGCAAATTTGATCACACCAAGCTCACATCCTGTAAGCTGGTCTTTCTTTCTCTCTCTCGCCATCGTATCTCTCCCGACAGAAGTGTATCGAATCTACTAGCCGCCCATGTTCAATGAATCCGGGAAGGGGGGAAAAAATCCCAATTTGACAAAGAAAAAATGACACTCTGTATCCTTTCGGTATCCTAGGGCACAGTCGGTTCCTCATTGAGAATTCCACTCACCTGCTCACCAGTGAGCCAAACCAGCAAAAAAGAGCACACAGCTTCAATCGTCATTTCGGGGGGGATTTATCACCGAAACGAACACGATCATTTCGAGATTGTTTCCGGCTTGCATCGTGGCCTGGCGGCCCCAGAGGCTGACATGCAGAGAACAGGACACGAATAAAAATAAAAATAAAATTTAATTAAAATTAATAAAATAAAAAAACAGGAGTGTAACATGCAACGTTCTAGATCCAGCCGCTTTCCCGGCCATTTATGGCTGGAAGGTGTTGTAAACACGTCCGGGTGAAAATACAAGCGGAAAATGATAGCTTCCGCTCGGTTCCCCCCCTGCACTAATGGGTAGGAAAAAAGTGCAAAAACCCAAGCGGAATACGGAACGTGATATTTGTTCTTACCGACGCTGATTTCGATTCGACGGTGACGTGGTTAGCCCACCGTCTTTTCTGGTTGAGATAATTTGTGGTTTTCTGGATAAAGTTGAAGAAAGGGGGATTGTTGTGATATAGGAAGCACCGTGCCCGTTTCCTTTCCGAGGCAATTTGGGTTTACTGAGCAGTTCTTATTGTTGTTTTCGGAAGATCGTGATGAAGTGAGAGCCTGGCTTACGAGTTATGATCATTTATTCTTAAAATTCGATTACCGGTGGAAGAAAACGGTAAGAGCTGTTTATTTCAATGTCTAGTGAGCGTGGATGATGATTTTGGAATTGTGCTCCTATGATGTCAGCAAAGCCCAGGTTGCTCTGATGCATTGATTAACTCGGGGACTGTTGTGATCAAAATGCTGTAATCATCCCCTTTCATAAGGACATTAAACAACATCCTCATCTATTGGAACCAAACCCAAGTTACAAATTTTGTTTTATTCCAGCCGTATTGCACTCCTCCCGGTTTGGTGATAAAACTACATTCAAAACTGTTTTGTCCACCAACACCACCTCAATGCATCTTTAAAGCCGAAATGTGTACAAAGTGGCCCACTCTATAGACGATTGTGAAATTAAATTAATTAAACCTTTACAAGACCATATAAATTTTGAAAATGTTGTAGTGAAAGATGTTATGACCACTTGAGAACCTTCATAAAACCTATTAGCTGCCATCAAAACCAGCTTAGGGCGAAAAGGCCACAGCTGTCAAACTTCACTATGATATCGTGGTTGGTTTTGGTTGTTTTGCTTTGTTCGATTCTCTGCTCTTCTTAGTCATTTAACAGTAAATAATGCCTTGGAAAAAAAAATTCTAGTGTTGAGAGAAATTTTGTTTGATAGCAAAATATCCAACACTAATTGAGTTTTTTTACAGCGTATCATGCTCCAAATCATATGCGCATTTAATTTTTTGGTTAATATTGGCACGATAAAAGCAGAAAATTAATGCGCCTCGGAGATTATGCGTGTTTACATCAACAAAAAAAAATTGAAACATATCTTATTTTTCTTAAAGAAGGCCAACATTGGTATCTGATCTACAGCTCATTTGCATTACATTTGAAATTTGGTGTACTTTCACATTTCAATTTTTATATTTCAATATGGCGATTAGAAAGCATCACAGTCTTGCCAGAAAGCCAATTTATCTTCTTAATGGCTACTATAAAACTATTTGGTCGTTTCGTGACTTTCCTCAATGCTAATGCACCGTTTATTGCATTTACTGGAGGTAAAATGGTTTTAAAATGCTTTTTTAACTAACCATAATAAGATTATATGAATGAGTCCTAAAACGGCTTTTTAATACAGCATTTTACGAGATCATAAAGTCAAAATAAAACCTTTGATAGGAATATAAGGAATTTTAGAAACAAGGTTTTAGGATCGTTGTTGAGAAGCATTGGCCATGGCGAATGTTCCGGTTAACTGCCGGAAGGCCGCTCACAAGGGCGTAGAATGTTTTTGCAAGTAAGCTTAAATAACTACCTTCCATGGGAAATCTATCGAAAGCAATTATCCATCTTAGCTTTTTTTTATCACCATCCGAAAAAAGTCCAATTTTTAATGCAAACGTTAGACGAGGCAAGCGGAAGAAGCCCGACGTCGACGCTGACGTAAATCAGCAGCTATTGAGTATCATCGCCTTTAGCGCGTTAGTTAACGACTCCCGGCTGACTCCCGGACGACGAAACAACCGCCTCTGGTGAAAAAAAAAATTGAATTTGCAAGGCTTCAGTTTTTTTTTACCACAGGCACAGTGCTCAGTATATGTGAAATGATTAGACTAAGGCATAAGTTCATTTAGAATTAATTTTTATATGCCAATTCATTTTTTCGAGCATCGTGATGTGCGTATGTGTGTATGTTGTGAGTGTTGTTCATGGTCATAAAAGTGACATACCTGCGCAGGGTTATGTTGCAACGGCAACCAGTTTGACGACCGAGGGACGCACTAAAGGTGTGCGATGCAGTAACGGTGGTCGTCACCAACGACAGGAGCTGCTCGTTTTTAGCTACGGCCGAGCTAGAGATGCGAGGGAGGCGTCGGCAGACCGGTACTCTACCAGATCGAACACAAACGAACGCAGGCAGGCCAGTACTTCTTCTCGACCTCGTTTGACTACCAGTAACTGGCGGGCCTCGACGAGCGACGTACTCCGGATATGCGCCAGAGCCTAAATCTGTCGGAAGAATGTGCCGACGGGCTTTAGCCCGTATAAAAAAAGCGCCCGTTGGGCACTTTTATGAATTCTATTTAAAATCACAGAGGCCGAGTCTTCGCTTTTCGTGATTCTACAAAATTTGGTACAAGGATCCAAGGCACCGACACTAATGATCTCAGTTAAGTGCGAAGAACAGGGTTCCGAGTACTAAACGCATGACAAGCCATTTGATCGGCCCTATCGGGTGGTTCTACTAGGCCTTCCACTGGTGGCATCCAAAATCCTCATCAATCGTCTGAAGGAGGAACATGACCTGGGTACCAAAGCTGTGCACATCATCCAGTAAAAGGGAGAATACCAAGCTTCGTCTAACCAGAAGGGCTGAGTAACGAAAACTACCCTGCTCTGCCGAACAGTTCGGCAATCACCGGAATTTCAGGATTCGTCGACCCTCAGTCCACCCCCGTGATCAAACAACACCGACGCACCGAACCTCGCATCAGAGTTGGGGTGGCAGCTGCTTCAACCGACTCCCCTTCCGAGGAAAAGAAAAATGTACTCTATAGCTCAGCCGAGTTGTGGACCATTCTTACGGAGGTCCGTGGAAGACTTCTGCTCGCTCTGTTAAGGCGAAAAAATTGAGCTGGACAACTTCCTTGCCCGTTAAAAATTCGACATAGGAGTGATTTTGGAGACGCGGCTACACCCGAAAATCAAATTTTCGCGCCCAGAACACATCATCGTCCGGCTGAATCGTTTCAACGCAAGTGGAGGCGGTTTAGATGTGGCCATCCAAAAGGTATCCGGTTCGAGATTCTGCCACATCCGGAGAACAGTGTCATTGAAACCATCGGCGTGAAAATCATCGCCCTCCTTGAAGACACTAAGATTTTCGCCGTCTACATGACCCTGCAGTGCGCGGACTGCAATGTCACCTCACAGCTATTCACGGAAAACCTTGAGAAACCCACCATCAACCAATCCCGTTTCATAGTGGCCGGGACCTCAATGCTCGTCATACCCTGTGGAAAAACCATACGACCAACAAAAATGGCCAACATCTGGCTAATCACTTAAGCTCAGGTAAGTTTACTATCCACTTCCCAGACGATTCGACCTTTCTAGCTCCAGCTGGAAGTACATCCACCCTAGACGTGTTCCTATCCGACTTAGCACTCTCGAGGCCGGTCACCAATCACGAGCACGGTGGTGTACGAACCGGACTTTAACCCAACGCAAATTCCACTGACGATGAGACGGGATTACCATCGAGCCAACTGTGTGGCTTCTTCTGGCGGAAGTCTTCAACAGGTCTTTCCGCCTGGGCCATATTCCACTGAGATGGAAAACAGGGAAAGTTCTCCCTATCCTGAAACCTGGAAAGGACCCTACAACCCCTAAAAGCTACAGGCCGATCACTTTGCTTTCGGCTGTCAGCTAAACTTTCGAGCGGCTCATCCTCCACGTCGTACCACCAGAGTAATACGGTTTATAGCAGAAATACTCTACCGTCCACCAACTGGTCCGAGTGGAAAATAGTATACACCACAACATGTCGCTATCCACAAACACGGCCATGATTCTTCTGGATGTAGAGAAGGCCTTTGACAACGTGTGGCTTGACGGCATGATCCACAAACCGGTACAGGCGAAATTCCCGATCTACCTGACGACCCTAACAGAACGCTTGTTGTAAATCTGTTGATATAACTTAAATGTGACTCAACTAAGTCACAATCAAGTTACTGAAACCAATTATGGTGACTGAGAGCTGCTTTGGGAGGATGGTAAGGAGCTATTTAACCAACCGTTTTCTCGGAGTTTCACTTTCAGGAGCATCGTCTGCTCTCAAATTGATCCCAGCCGGTGTGTCCCAAGATAACCTTCTGGGCCCTATATTGTACAATTTGTACACTTCAGACGTACCCCAGCTTCCAGCTTTCTACAGCTTGGCGCAGCAAGCTCGGATGCCTACGAACTACTGCTGCCAGTAGCAACAAGGGGTAACCGCTTACGTGACGTACCTCAGTTACTGGAAGATAGAAGTGAAGAAAGGCAAAAGTCAGGTTATCCGACACCAACTTTTGCCGAAGCTTCTACCTCCACCCGACTGCTTCATCCGGGTAAACGGAGGCTCCGTCGAGTGGATGAATGACGGCAAATATCTTGGTGTACCTATAAAGATGATAAAGATATATATGTAGATGATATAAGTATGACGCAACGTTGAATGTTAAAAATCCACAATCATTATGTCCATACAGGCAGAACGGTAGTTTTTGGGGTATAACCATCGGTGTTTAGGACCCAAATTTTGACAGAATGCCAATAACTAATAAATGATGTATTTCACACAAAAAGTTCTTTTCAGGGCTACTATTATGATTTTGAAGAAGTGTTATACTGAATTATTATGAGAGTTTGCTCATTGTATGCGCAGGATACCCACCTAATTAGTAAATCCTGACTGATTCTGAATTTTGCACGGTTTCTGTTCGATAAATCTATATAAATAAAAATGAGTTGGGGTATCCATTGTCACTATTTAACTCGCGAGCAGAAGGACCGTTTGGCAAGATTTTTGAAATGGAGAGAATGGACACCGGAAGGTTTGAAACCCCTTCCTTCTCTGGAAAGGGGGGCTCCCATTCAAGTGAAGCACAAATTTCTGCATAACTCGAGAACTGATCAAGCAAAGGAACCCAAATTTAGCATGCGGAAGTTTTTGGAGGCAAGCAATGTTTCTATGGTAGTCAGAGACCCCTTCCCTCTCTAGAAAGGGAGGCTCTCGTACAAATGAAACAGAAGTTTCTGCATATCTCAAGAACTAATCAAGCAAATGGAACCAAATTTGGCATGTGGGGTTTTCTGGAGGAGAACAATGTTTTTATGGTGGTTTGAGACCCTCCCCTCCTAGAAGGGTGCTGTCATACAAAATGAAACTGTAATTTCCTTCATAACTCTAGATCTAATAAAGCAAATGGAACCAAATTTGGCATGCAGGGGATTTTAAAGGCAATAAATGTTTCTACGGTAGTTCGAGACCCCTCCTCTCTCTCTGTTAGGTTAGGGGGCGGTGCTCCCATACAAATGAAACAAAAGCTTCTACATAACTCGAGAGCTAATCAAGTAAATGGAGCCAAATTTGGCAGGTAGAGGTTTTTGAAAGCAAGAAATGTTTCTAAGGTAAATCGAGACCCCTCCGCCCTCTGTAAGAGGGGGGCTCTCACACAAATGAAACACAAATTTGTGCATAACTCGAGAACTAATCAAGCATATGGACCCAATTTGGCATGTGGAGGTTTTTGGAGGAGATAAATGTTTCTATGGAAGTTAGAGACTCCTCCGCCATCTGGAAGGGGGTGGTAGGGGAGTTTCCATACAAATGAAACACAAATTTCTGAATAACTCGAGAACTTATCAGGTTAATGGAACCAAATTTGGCATGTGGAGGGTTTTGAAGGCAAGAAATGTTTCTATTGTGGTTTGAAACTTCTCCGCTCACTGAAAGAGGGGTCTCTTATACAAATAAAACACGAATTTCAGCATAGCTTGAGAACAAATCAGACAAATGGAACCAAATTTGGCATGCGGAGGTTTTTGGAGGGTAGATTTCTATATACATAAAAATGAATTTCTGTCTGTCTGTCTGCCTGTCAGACCCTTATAGACTCGGAAATTTCTGAACCGACCAACGTGAAAATTTATATGAAGGGGTTTTTGGGGCTGGGGAAGGTTCTTATGATTGTTTGAGACCCCTACTCTCTCAGGAAGGGGGGCTCTGATACATACGAGACACAAATTTCTTCATAACTCGAGAACTAATCCAGCAAATCGAATCAAATTTGGCATATGGGGGGTTTTGAAGGCAAGAATGTTTCTATGGTGGTTTGAGAAACCTCCCCCTCTGGAAGGGAGGGCTCCCATACAAATGAAACACAAATTTCTACCAAAAATGAGAATTATCCAGGATACTTAAACACAAAACGTGTATTTCACGGGTAAGAAGCATGTTTTGATAGAAGTTTGAACCCCTGCTTATTCAAGAAAAAAAATTTATTCCGAAAAAACCATAAAAGTGCCAGTTACATTAAATTTTCCTTCAAATAGTTGCAAGCGTAGCAGGGGTCGTTTGAAGTTTCCTTACGTTTTGCAATTGCAGCCCACATGTTTTGATTTTCCTATTTTAGACATAATACCCTTATACCAAGTTGTTGAATGTTGGTAGTGCTCTCTCCAAATTCCAATCAGTGCTTGGAAGTGTTTGTGATCGTTTCAGTGCCTTGGATAGAGTCACTACCTTTCAAAAGGCATTTTGAGAAAGTGTTTGAGAGCGAAAATGAAATGTCGTACAAATCGCCGCAAAGTATCAGAGCAGCTATCAGAGCGAATAAATCTTGAAGCTATTTTAAATCATAGCACGAGTTAAGAGTCGACATTTAGAAATTTGGTAGAAAGTATTAAGGAGCTTTTGAATTTCGCATGAAAATGATTGATTGAATTGATGAGCAATTAGCATTATTATTTTTATATAGTCTACATATTCCTGAGTGAAAAAACCTTGTTCTCAACTATCTCTCACGCCATAAAGTCAGTAGCCCTCTCAACCATCATAGCAAATACAACCGTGGCCTATCATCATTCAAACCAAACGGCCCTTTTAAGGGCCACCAAATGCTTTTTAAAAAAGGGAACAATATAATTTTCTCACGTACTTACTTTCTAATGCTGGTCTAACAACACCCACGCTAGTTTGACCTAGACTTCAATTAACGAGCAAAACACAGAATATACTAATATACCGATCTATGCCGATTCAAAGTCCCATCATTGCAATCCCTAACTTTGCAATTTTGCAACGATACAAACGAAACTTGTTCGAGCTACAGCTTGACAGCTCGAAGGTTTTATGGGAAATGGGAGACGACCGAATCCCCGTCTACTACGATTTGTCTACAAAATGCTATAAAGCGGCGCTGCCAAGCCTTGCGCGCCAGTGATACTCCGACTGTGCGGAAGTGGAGGGGAATAACAACGAGCAGGAGTCAGCGAGCACCCGAGCGGTCGACCGTCCACCATTCGAGTATCAACCATCGACGCGAACGAAGCGTCTCCTCAATAAGTTAAATAAGTTTCATGAATAAATAGGATAATTTTAGAGAAGTTCAAGTGCATGTTTGTGTTCGATCCGAAAGAATCCATCCGTGTAATAAGTGTTACAGTCCACTAATCCAACAAAACTCATCTAACATATCGATCCACAAAATGCATCAAACGCTTTAAATTAGTTTACATCAATCGGTTAGGTGTTATCCATAAACCCCCCTGGCTTAGTTTGTTCCCATCGATCGATGTCATCTCTACTTCGTTCAGAATTATAATTATAACATTCATTACACATTGCTACGTCAACTTTACATACAACCTCATTGGGTTGTTCCTTCTAGTTTATTTCGTCTCAGACATAATCAAGTTTTTCAACACAACATACGTCTAGAAACGCATTAGTAAGCTTGTAAATGTATGTTCCGTTTCTGTGTGTTGGAAAGTTGAATACGCTAATATCTGAATGGTCATGATACGAAACTCTATTCTACAGAAGATTTCAAAGTAACCCACGTCGGTTGAACAGCAGGTTCCTGCTGTAATTTATCGGAAATGGTTTGGAACAAAGGCTTGTTTACGAGTTCAACAGCCGTAGATCGTTTGCGGTGGATAAGAATGAGCACTCCACTCCGATCACAAATCTTCGCAGAGGACCGTCAGTAAACACTCGTCGCAACTCAGCGAGTGGATGATTCTGACATCTGACAGTGATTGAATGCACACATGATGTATCTACGCGACTCCTGTGGTGTTCCCTTCCCTATGCCGAGAACAGCCGTTTTTCCGGCAAAGGCAACGGAGGATGTCCCAGCAATTTGCCCAGACATACTGCAACCAACGAGCGCTAAAAGAACCCAACGGTAGAAGACCGTTCTCGAGAGTTGTTGAACAAACGCTCTCGGGTAAACATTCAATGAAATGATTGCCCTCCGGTGGCGATTAATCCAATTCAAGCATGTGTTAAATACGCCCTCCGTGAGCCACACCAACCCATTGGGCCTGTGAAGCAATCAATTAGCCACAAACGAAGCCAACAAATCCATATCATCTCTACACTACACAGGCACATCCGAGCACTTCAGTCCCATTTCCCATTAGAACTGTTTCCGCTTCAAGCGTATCGGTTTCCGTAAGCGCATCATCATCCAGCGGTTATAGCATCATCACGTCTCATCCAGGTGTTTGTGAACAACAATTCAACGGCTCGAGGATTTCAATCCACAAACCCACCGAAACCGCATCATCTCATTCCACACTCCAGTCAGTCGTAGAAGGAAATTTAATTAACGTATTAATATCAGTTCAGCTCTCCCGTAAACGTGCTATGTGTAAACGAAAATAATAACCATATCAGCCAAGAGGAAAGCCCTTTCCACTTCATGGTGCATTTTCCTTCCTCATATCCGACAACTTTGTTGTCTGAGTTCTCTCGCTCACAGTATCACCTGCTCTGTAATAATGATGAAGACAACACACCAGTCAGGAGCATCCTGGCAGCCGCAGAGTGAAAATGATGGAAAATTGGCCATATTGGACTGGAAAGTGAAGAAGGTAAATGCGAGTAGGTACGTGCGATGATGTAAATTCCAGGTCGGTCCCTAAGGAGCAATACTAATTGCCGTGCATGACGTGGTCTTGGCCTGCTTTGATACGTTTGTCTTCGTTTCGATTCATTGATCAATGAATCCCTGTTATAGTTGTTTGTTTGATATCGAGAATGGATTTGCTCCGTCAACAGTTATATGAGGCATGCCTAATTGAGGATGTAGAGACAAAACAATTTACGTATGATCGATTCTACGAAAACAGTCGTTCGGAAGTGTTTCCACATGGTTGCTTTAGGGTAGACTCAAAGAAGAAATAGATTTCCGAAAAATTGCAAAAGATAAAATGAACCACAATATTGAACGACACAGTTTTTATTACGAGATTTGATTTTGATGTACTTAAGCTGTTATAAAGATTGACTACCCCCCCTTTTGATAAAGTAAAGCTTAAACTCGTTACAATTTGGACAACCACACTGAAAATTTATTTTCGTAAATTTGCTTTCACTTGTTTCGTAAACATGAATTTTGTGCATAGACCAAATGTCTCGTAAATTGCTTACATCCATATTGGTTGTCATCTGGTGAAATGCTATCATTACACCATTTTTGTACAATGCACGAAATGCATTTCGTGAAGACCACCCGACCAGTAGGCCATAACATAGAAATAACAAAATTATAACAAACCTTGTATCGACAAACTGATTATGATATGTATTTGTTTAATACGCTTCTGGATAATAGTATAACAAACTTATAACAAAATAAGGTAGAGTGCCCCGCGAGGCACAATCTGCGTAAAGAAATAAATTAATTTTAACTCTAGGTGATATGATTTTGCTACATCATAACAAAACTATTAAAAAGTATATTTTGTTTAAAAAGACTGTATTCGATGAAATTTGGACACACGCAATTGTTCGTAACTTTTTAGCGTGTGGGTAAAAATTATTGAAATTTTAACTGAATGTATTTCATTGTGTTGTGTCCATGACGTAATGAGTTTCGTGAAAATCGGTCGAGTGATTTCAGTGATGGCTTCGAATGAAGAAATAGTGCGTCAACAAATTTTGGGCCCTCACTTCGAAAACCCAAACGCTTCTCATCGATGGATCGGAAAACAGCTCGGAATCGCACATTCAACCGTATTTCCTGTGATCAAAACATTCAAGGACCGTAAGACAACCACGCGAAAAAATGGTAGTGGCAAAAAAACGTGGCACATCAAATCCGGAGAAGGCCAGGATTGAGCCAATTTAAGCGTTATCCCAACATTTCGATCATTTTGTTTTGTCCAGAAAACAATGAAACGTTCTGGATTACATGTGTACAAGATCCAGACGGCACCGAATTGGAGCGATAAACAGAACTCGGTGGCCAAAACTCGTGCAAGAAAACTGTACAGGGAGTGGCTCACAAAACCGTTCTGCATTGTGATGGACGATGAGACCTACATTAAAGCCGACACCAAACAAATGCCAGGACAGGAACACTACGTCACCACCTCTAAGTTGGCCGTTCCGGAGAGTGTACGGAAGAAGAAACTGTTGAAATTCGCCAAAACATTCCTTGTCTGTCAAGCGATCTGCGGATGTGGCAAAATGAGTCAGCCCTTCATCACCTCTGGGACCGTCAACGGACAAATCTACAAGGACGAATGCCTCCAAAAACGACTTCTGCCCTTCTTGAGATCTCACGATGGCCCGACACTGTTTTGGCCGGATTTGGCATCTTGCCACTATGCCCGGCCCGTCTTAGACTAGTACATAGATAATAATGTAGTTTTTGTACCAAAATACGTCAACCTTCCAAACAATCCGAACTTCGCCCAATTGAAAAATTTTGGGCAATCATGAAGGCAAAGCTCGTTAAAACTCCAAAATTGATAGACAATAAACTTGAACTAAAGAAAGTGTGGTTAAAAGTAAGTAAGCAAGTCGTTCCTATCATTGCCCAAAATTTGATGAAAGGGGTCAAGGCAAAGGTGCGGGCATTTGGGTTGGGAGAAGAGGTTCAATAAACCAATGATGTCAAAACTTAACCATTTAGTAGTACTTTATTTCCAGAAAGTTTGAAAAGAATCGGGGCCAAAGGAAAATTTTTGGTGACCTAATTTGTGTGTCCAAATTTCATCGAATACAGTCTTTAGGTTATATCTATATCATAGATAGCTATAACTTTGATATCTCTTGAGAACTTTTTGTTACAATTTCTGTTATTTAAAATACATCCGCGATCTATTGGAACAATCTTTGTGTTTGCTACCACTGTGGTAAGCGGTTGAACGAGACTCCAGATGTCAATGTACGGAACAGTTTTCAAGGCAGAACCAACGAGGAAATGGCCAAGCGTAAGTGGCTCACGATTAGACGAATCGTCGCTGAGGAGAACGATGGGTCGTGAATTAAGGCAGCACTTAATTTCGACCAATAGTCCTGAGCTAGGAAGAGCGAATGCAGGTGTCAACAAGCTAGGCGTAGCCATGGATGGGCCAGAAACCCTTCCTAAAGTGCTGGAGGTGTCAGGGCAATTGGACGCGATTATTAACTTCACGTCATCGCGTAACAACATTGCAAAGGACCTCAAACTGAGCCTCCTTAGGGTACGCATGACAGTGCAGGCTGCATGCAAGGATACATTCAATAGCGCCAGTTGAGTCGCTCCAATGCCTTCAGGTTCCTGGGTACCTGTACAAGATTCTCGGAAGTTACTTCCAGAATCGCGTACTGGTATACAATACAGAGGCAGGCCAGAAACGTGTTCAGATCACCGCAGACGTCCCACAAGGTTCGATCCTGGGTCTGGTGTTATGGAACACGATGTACGACGAGGTACTGCGGCTTGAAAGCCTCTATGGCTATATCGGCATTATCCCGCATGATATCGAATAGCTCGACGGTGCAAGGGAGTAAGCGTAAACAACTGGCCAGTGTCACCCTGTCCATACATAGGTACGGTGGACCGGCATGGATCACCGCCTTGAGTACCAAGAGCTACGTTAGTTAGCTAGAGAGTACGCACAGGCTTATGTGCCTAAGAGCGGTTAGTGCATACCGGACGGTATCACGCGACGCGGTCTGCATCCTAGCGGGAATGATGCCAATAGGCATGGTCATAAAAGAGGATGTAGAGTGCTTCGAACAACGTGGAACAAGAGGTATTCGGAAGACCACTAGAGCCACATCCAGGAACAACTCTACCAAAGGTCGGTGTACCCACCGACTAATCCCGGAATTAACCGGGTGGGTTGGTAGGCGACACGGTGAAGTGAACTTCCACTTAACGCAGATATTGTCTGGCCACGGCTGTTTTAGACAATACCTACCCAAGCAGCACAAAACTCTCAACATTGGTTGCAGCAACTTGATTGTGACTTAATAAAGTCACACTGAAGTAACTGTGGCTGGTTTGCAACAAATGTGATACTAGGGTACTGAAATATGGGCATACACAGTTCTCCGCACGTAGCGAGTGCGCGGGAGTCGAGGAAACTGCGGAAAATGTGTGCTTCGCAAGTCCTCGCTTCGACGGCGCGAGATCCAGCATGATTGCCGTAAGCGGTCACGACACGACTCCGGATGATTTGGTCCAGAGGATGTGCCAGGACCGGGACATCTGGGATGCGGTATGCGTAGCAGCCTCTCAGATCGTCCTCGATCTCCAACAAAAATGGCGAAACGACCAAAGGCAGGTCACAGGGACCACCTAACTACTAAAGTTCTAAGTAGTTAGACATGGTGGGTGCTTAACAAGCACAATAGTCCCCTCCCCGAAGTAACACCGAAAGGTGGTTTCGGTAAGAAACCAGGGCTTCGGTGGGTCGAGGGCTTGAGTGGGTGAGCTGGATCTGAAAAGCAAAAAAATCGCGTAGCTCAAATGGAAAATATTAAACGAAGGAACGCTAATTACCTTGTTAAAGGCAATTCGTGTAATTGTCTCGAAATAGCAGGAAAGATGGCGTAATCGCACAATATATAGTATTCTTAGCTGGTTAATATGGCCGATCCGCCTTGATCGACTGGATTGAATTGGACGGAACAACCGATGGAAGGAACAATGGTCCCATTGAATGTTTTTTTTTAAATCGGCCAACCTGTTCCACAGATTCTGCAATGAGTTTGATATTTACTCGTTGCCATGGTATCTCGTACGATGTCGATTGTGCTACCGGTCTATATTGAGCTACTTTGTGTTTCACCCCCTCTCAATCCGACATTCCTATATTCGATGTCAGCAGTTTGAAGCCGAGTGAAGTCGGCCAGTTGATCACAGGTACCAGTCGGCTCGATGTGCATCTTAAGTTATGAACTAATGAACTTAAGTATGACCCAGAACATCCCAGAATTCATCATAATGTCGGTTGACTTTCTTGAAGATCCATTGAACATGGTGACTATAGTTACGAACGGTATATTCTGAGCTCCAGGGCTGTTTAGATGAACAAGAACAACCCAGATTATCTCAAAATGTATGTTGACCTTCCAAAAGACTCAATGAACATGGTTGAACATATCGTAGATTAATACAGCTGAAAAAGCTTCAGTTACTATAGTATACATTAAGTTCTGAACTCCAGGACAGTTTGGTTGACCTAGCACATACCAAATTATCTCATAGTGTCAGTTGACCTTCCAAAAGATTCGATGAACTTTATTGAATACATATAGCTAATTTGTACTGCAATTAAAGCTACAGTTTCAACTGTAGATCCTTATTCATGAACTCAGGAATACTTTGGATGACCTAGAACATCCCAGATTATCTCAAAATGTTTGTTGACCTTCGAAATTATTTAGTGAACACGGTTGAATACATTTTGTTGAATCCTAGAGGGTTTGAGCTGTTTAGTGGAATACTTGTAACTATAATTTAGAAGAAGAATTAGTATCTTCCATTTAATTCCAACTACCTTTGCTTAGCTTCGACAGATACGCGTATTTCGTCTACAATGTGCAGACTTCTTCAGTGTCTCGTACTAATAACTCGACTGAATGAAAACCTTCGCCACCTGCCGTATATATACTATTTTCTAAATACAAATCGTTTACCTGTCATTATGTTGTTTATACCTATCTTATTATTAGTTTGTTTATAGCTATCCTGAGTCAAAAACAAGTGTACTTAATACCTCGCTTCCTTCTCATCTATACCTAACATACTTATTGTGTAGCAGCGGGTGCTCCGTTTCGTCGGGTTTGATGTCGTTTCGGTAGTAAGTTGAAGAGCCATGTGTAACCGTTGTCTGGGTCTTTGTTTAGTAGATTTGTGTTCTGTTGTTTGTTTATTTCTAAGCTTTCTGTGACGTCTAATTTCCAGGTGGTAGATGTAAGGAGTGTATCGAAAAGTAGTTATAAACTTTCGATGCGTTATTACGCATAAACTACTGTATATATTTTTAGCGTGTAAGCGCCATTTGCTTTGTTTACATGTCAAAAATGATTATTCGGTTCATTCATTTCCGTTGATAAAGTTGTATTCAAAATGTCGCGAATTGAATTTGAGACTAAATAGAAAATTCTGCACACTTGGTGCACCGAAAAGGGTGTTACTTACAACCAGATTGCGAAAAGAGTAAATGTTCACCCGGCAAGTGTAAAACGCATCATCGAAAAGTTTGGTAAGGAGTGCTCCCTCAAGGATTTACCAAGAAGTGGCCGGAAACCCGGCTCCAGCAACCCCGATTTGGACCAAAAAGTTGTGGATTATATTCAACGGAACAAATCTGCCTCTACTCGCGATCTAGCCAAGAAGTTCAGGACCAGCATCGGAATGATTCAACGAATCAAGCGCAGAAATGACTTGAAGACGTACAAAAAGCAGAAAGTGCCCAAACAAACTCCGGAACAAAAGTCTCGTGCCAAAACCAGGGCTCGAAAGCTGTACAGCTGCATTTTGGACAATGTCGACCAGTGCATTTTGATGGATGACGAAACATACGTTAAAGAAGATTCAAGAACGCTACCGGGGCCGCAGTTTTATACTAAATCTGTTGGGGAACGTGTGCCAACCGCAAATACGACTGTTGCGATGGAGAAATTCGGTCAGAAGGTGCTCATTTGGCAAGCTATTTGCACATGTATCTTGCGTTCTTCAATTTTCTATACAAAAGGAACTATAAATGCTGAGATTTATCAAAAGGAATGTTTGAAGAACAGGTTGCTACCATTGTATAGAAAGCACCAGTCCCCTCCTCTCTTCTGGCCAGATTTGGCACCGGCACATTACGCCAAATCCACTCTACAGTGGCTGACGGAGAATAACATCAAGTTCGTAGAAAAAGACATCAACCCACCAAACTGTCCCCAGTTGCGACCGATCGAACGCTATTGGGCAATAGTCAAGCGTATATTTAAGAAGGATTGTACAGTGTCCCAAAACATGACCGATTTTAAGAAAAATTGGGCAGCGGCATCCAGGAAGTGCACAAAGGTCACTGTGCAGAATTTGATGACAGGTGTCAAATCAAAGGTACGGTCATTCTACAGAAATGAACATTATGACTAGTTTTTCCGTTTGGATCTTATGTAAACATGTTAAGCTATAATAAACTGAAATAGTATGTTAATTTTAACCATGTTTTCATGCCTATTTTATTATTTGGAAGTTTATAACTACTTTTCGATACACTCCTTAGTCCGTAATATTGTGATGTCATTCGTCGTTATGTCGTGATTTTCCGTGAAGATGTGTTCTGCGACTGTTGATTTGAAGTTATGTGAAATTCCTTTTTAGTTCTGTTTGACAGCCTTAGTTACCTCCGCTAGATGCTCCTTGAACCTTGTTGCCAAGGTTCTCTTTGTTTGACCTACATATATTTTGCTGCAGTGTTTACACTTGATTCTGTATACCCCTGCTCTGCCTAATGTGTCTACTGAATCTTTGGTGGAGCCTAACATCGATGCTAATTGGTTGTGCCTACTAGAAAAAACTAAGTCTAAGCCAAATTCCCTAAGTCGTGGTTTAAGCTTTTGTGTAATGTCTTTATCGAAGGGGACGGATACACGTTTTAGGGGTTCAGGTGAGTCTGAGAGGGTTGTTAGTGATTTCCTATGAAGATGTTTTTCCTTTTTGTTGATGATCGCTTGAATTGTCCTCTTTTCGTACCCATTGAGTCTGGCAGTTTCGAAGATATATGTTAATTCTTTGGCCTTTCCAGTTTTATTGAGAGGAAGGGTCAACATCCGGTGGATCATGTGGTGGAAAGTGGCCATTTTGTGCTGAAAAGAGTGGTTTGAAGTGTATGGGATGACTCTTTGGGTGTTTGTGGGTTTTCTGAAGATTTCAAACTCTAAAGGAGATGGCGACAATAGTTCTCTCTTTACTAGAAGGTCGAGGAATGCCAGTTTTCCATCCTTTTCTATTTCATGGGTGAACTTAATGTCTTTGTGGAGATTGTTGATTTCTTGAAGAATCAGGGAGAGATCGTCTTTTTTCACGACGGCGAAGATGTCGTCGACGTATCTCCACCAACGAGTTGGGAGTAATCCTTTCGCTTTTAGGATTGTCTCCAAATTCGCCATAAACAGTTCACAGAGGAATGGGGTTAGAGGATTTCCCATAGGCGCTCCTTTTAGTTGTTTATAGAATGATCCTCTGAAAGTGAAGTAGTTCTCTTCCATGCAAAGTCGAGTCAGCTTAAGGTACATCCACACCTTTTGCTTCCATGTTGTGTCATCCCCCTGTTTCAAAAGCCAATCTTCTAGAAGGTTAATTGCGTCCTTGATCGGTACGCTAGGGAAAAGGGCCGTGACGTCGAAAGATACCATTACTTCATTGTCATTTATATGACCTGATGACTGTAGCTGTTGTACAAATTCTTGGGAGTTGCGAACTGAGCTTGTTGGGAATTGCTCGGAGATACCTTGAAATTCTTTTACTAGCCATTTTACTAGCTTATGGGCTGGAGGTTCCGGTAATTCTTTTACCGAAATACTGTAAAATTTCATCGAAAGCCGGTCAATCGGATTACCGAACGATCGGCTGTTGAATGTTCGGTAAACAATTACCGAATACTGTAAAATTTGGGTGACGTAGAAGTGACATATAATTGATAAAAACAATAAAAAAAAACAAAATTTACAATTAAGCTAATAATAATGAGTTTGAAGGTGTGGTTACCATGACAACAACATTTTGTATTCTGTTTACATCATGAAATATAGTAACACCATCGAAATTTGTTTCGAGCATAACTTCCCAGCAGACGGTCGTGGACGGACAAACTAACCACCATTTGAAAGTTCTTTTAATGTTCTATAAGATGCATTTAAGTCTATCTGATCCTACCAGCTCCTAAGTTTGGTACAGTCTTCGAAAATACGACGAAAAAAACGGAAAAAAGTTCAATAACTCATCCCACTGAAATAATGCAGGTATAGTATATTGTAGAAAGTTTTGTATTTAGATATTGCAAATAACTTTGTTGAACATTATATTTTCCTTAAAGTTAAAAACAAAATGTTTCAGTGAAAAATGTGTTTTTGGAGGTTAGTTCGTATAAAACGCTTTCTATCTCTGATTTGGTGAAACACACAATTTTTAAGTCCTTAGAAAAGTTGTTTGTATGGACTTTTTCTACAATTTTACCAAATACATCAACTCTCTATCTCAAAACCCTAAAAAAGTTTAATTTTTATCTTACTTTTAGGGGGATTGATCACAAAAGCCATGCCGTCAAAACATGAAGCTTGTCATATCTAGCAACTTTGCCAAAGACGCCATTGCTCAAGCTCCACTATTTAGGAAGCTATGAGTTGAGAGCGTTAAAATCGACTTTCTGACCACTGTGCACTGGCCCGCAGGGAAATCGACGTTTTGTAGAATAACAAGTTGTATGGTCGATTTTAAGAAACAATTCACGAAACTATTTCTAGCGAAGCTTTAAACTGAAACTGACCGTGGATCCGAATCGTATAAGTTCACATTGCACTATGGTCCAGATCACGAATTTACGAGGAAACATGCTCCCAGTGCCTAAACTTGAAACTTTACAGCAAAGTGATGTTGTACAACATGGTTTGTATCATCAAGGTCCATTTTTTTATGTTGATTAAAATTAGGGTAGTCCCCATTTTCACGGAAATACAAAAACTAACTTTTTTATTTGCAGAAATAGACGTTTACATCCTTAAGCAAAGTTGTAGCGCAAAAAATTTCATGGAATTTTTATGAAGAAATTTTTTTTCTAGCTTAAAAATTGACCGAGCAATTTTCTCTCATCAACTTAGGGTGTACCATAAAAAATTGATTTTTTTGCCCTTACTTTTATGTTTCAATTCCCACCGTTAAGTTTTGTTCAGACGAGTTTTAGAACTTTTAAAGACGCGTACTTTGGTTTACAAACTTTGCCGCTAGCTTCAATAAATCAATAGTTATTGAAGTTTTTCTTTAAAAAAATACGCCCGTTTTAAATGTTTATTTTTATGATTGGGGCAAGTACAAAAAAATTTGAAGACGTCATTTGGAAGCACAATTTATATTGTATATTTCTGTATCTTGAGAAAATTACATTAGAATCTGGGGCTTAAGAAGAAAAACTTCAATAACTATTGATTGGTTAAAGTTAGTGGCAAAGTTAATATATCAAAATACGCGCCTTCAAAAGTTCTACAACTCGTCAGAACAAAATTTAATGATGAAAATTGAAATAAAAAGTAAGGACAGAAAAACTTTTTTTATGGTACACCCTAAGTTGACAAGGAAAAAGTTGCTCTAAATCGGTCAATTATTAACCTTAAAAAAAAATGGTAGTGAGACTTGAAATAAACACGTATTCCAATTTTTTTATGTTGATTAAAATTAGGGTGGTCCTCATTTTAACGGAAATGCAAAAACTAACTTTTTTATTTGCAGAAATAGACGTTTACATTCTTGGGCAAAGTTGTAGCGCAGAAAAGTTCATGGAAATTTTATTAAATTTTTTTTTTGTAGCTTGAAAATTGACCGATATAGAGCAAATTTTCCCTCGTCAACTTAAGGTGTGCCATAGAAAAAGTTTTTCTGTCCTAACTTTTTTATCTCAATTTTCATCGTTAAATTTTGTTCGGACGAGTTGTAGAACTTAACGGTTGGAATTGAAACAAAAAAGTAAGGGCAAAAAAATCATTTTTTTATGGTACACCCTAAGTGGTTGAGAGAAAATTGCTCTAAATCGGTCAATTTTTAAGCTACAAAAAGAATTTCTTCATAAAAAATTCCATGAAATTTTTGCGCTACAACTTTGCTAAAGGATGTAAACGTCGATTTCTGCAAATAAAAAAGTTAGTTTTTGTATTTCCGTGAAAATGGGGACCACCCTAATTTTAATCAACATAAAAATATGGGCCTTGATGATACAAACCATGTTGTACAACATCACTTTGCTGTAAAGTTTCAAGTTTAGGCGCTGGGAGCATGTTTCCTCGTAAATTCGTGATCTGGACCATACTGCATTGTGGTTATGCTACGTCAATATTAAAACGAATGTTTCGTTAGCTGTGCAAAATATTCATTCAGTCTATGGAATCAACTTCCATTAAATCTGATTAGCAAAATCAACGAGCAACTACTTTCAGTGCTTCGCCATCGACGCTGTCTGTTTGTGACGATTTTTCCGCGGCCTCCTGCTGGGCGAAATTTCCACCGAGTTTAGTTGCCACGCACACCAATGAAATGCATTTTTCAGCTGACTGGCCAACCAACAAACCATCCGACGACACTTGGCCGCACAGCTCTCGGGTTGTTTGTTATTCCAATGCAGTAAAATTTAATGCCCTTTTGCATTTGCATAAAAGCTTTCCGAAAACAAACAAACCTTTCGCTCGTTCAGCCGAGCTGGCACGGCATACCGAAGTGTGAGTTCGGCAGGCACTTGTGGTGCAAAACCCGGAACAACACACCAACCGCCCGACCGACCGACGACGACGATGGAATTTCCGCTAAAATCTGCACCACCCCGAAAGCGCGATCATGGTGGCGGCGGTGGTTCTTCGGAAGCTGCGGCCTCGGGTCGGGTGTTCCATGTTTATTCAAGTATTACTGGCAGATTTTTGCCTTTGTTGCTTCAGCGGGATGATTTTTTTCTTTTTTTTTTTTTCGCAAAGTCCCACTTCTTGCCAGAGCGCATTCGATTGTTCCTGCACTGTTTTTCCGGCTCAGTCGCAAATGTGGATTCTGTCTGCCTCTCGGTTTTTGTCACATATATGGGTACTAGCTTTGAGCGCGGATTTCAATTGGTTTTTTGCTTATGGTTGGAAAAAATGGCTCCATCCGAAAAGCTTGGACGGAAAAATAATATTTCACTTTTGTTACGCTCATGTGATGCCTTTGCGATTGGGATCATGGCTTACTTAAATAAGCGCAATTGGGTGGGGGGGAATTGGAATGGATTGATCTTTCAAAAACACGAGAAGAAGGATTGTTCACTTTAACGGTAGATGCCTAGTCGGAATGTGGGTCAAATTTTGAGCACTCCGTTCCGGTTTGGTTGCGGCAGAAGAGCTGAGTCGGCAGTCAGTCATTCTGTCAGACAGTGGCGTTTTATTTATTTTTTTGGGATCCGGCAGCCAACTCGACTCGAGACAATGCCACTGAGCGATGTTATCAATACACACTTCTTGAATGTTTCTTTGCATATGTGGATTCCCCTTGCCACGGCTTTGGTACCAGTTTTGAAGTTTTTGCTGTAGTAGAGGGGTGAGCAAGCGGTTATATTTATTCTGGGGATCTATATTTTATAGTGATTGGATATGAATTCCAATGTTTTGTGTTCTATTTTTTCTTCGAAGTGGAACTCGTGCAAGAGTGAGAATGAGGTTTCGATTCAAAATCAATGGTGGTTGCGGGCCGGATATGGTTAGGATTTTCTTTGGAATTTCACTATCTGTGCTCGTTTATTCCTAGGACAGGACCTGCCAGCTGTTAGTGCAAAAACAAGACCGTTTAGTTTGCTTTTGGCCGCTGTGACAACCGCCTCTACCGCCTCCGTTGAGTTACGTTACAAGCAGGCAGTTTGTTGTTGGTTTGGCGGTGTTGCTAGGCACTGCTTTTTCACTTTTTTCGTTTGTGACAACTGAACAAATGCGGAAATAAAAGTTCACTTTCGCAGTGGTTTATTTAAAAAATTAATATTTTAAATTAAAAGATTTAAAAGTAACGCGTATAACTTATTTGAATTTTTCATATCATCCTTTTCTTTCCTGTAAGGCAGTTTTGTATTCGCAGAGCCTCAAATTTACGAACCTCTCCATTTAAAATATTGACAATTGTTATACGTTTACTTTATTGAATATTATCAAGTATTAAAAGAATATCGACGAATTTTGATTATATTTTTAACTACACTATTTTCAATAGGATTACTGTGTAAACATATCTGGCAACACTGGAGCGACCCCCGTATCATAGCAATCATACATTTATAAGAGGTCATCTCTCTCTCTCTCTCTCTCTGAGCTGGCAGGTCCTGTCCTAGGTTTAATCGCATGTGAATATAGAGGGTGTATTCGGGGAAAATGATACACTCAAATGTTTCTGTATCTATTAAAACTTGTGTATACAAAATCTGAAAATTTAAGAAAAATTCGTTCAATATGTTTTATAATTGTGAAAAAACTTGATTTCATATCTTAAAAAGTAGGGTTTATATGCTAGTAATGGACCCCTTAGTAGTAGCTTTGAACATTTTCGATGTATTCCATAAGAATTTTATTAACTATTTGTACAACAATCCCACATTTGATGAGAATAACTAGTTATTTACACAAAATTATAGTTAACTCTATTTTTGAGGCTAGGTTTTCCTGGTAAACATCAATAATTTGCGCTGATCATGATGTGCCTTTTTTGGACCCATTTGCTCATTTTGGACCCGGGTCTATAATGCGCATTATAGACCCGGGTCCAAAATACGCATATCAACTAATTTGATTAAAATGATTGTTCTGACGCTGCTAAACCAATTTGTTATCTCGTATACGTATTCGTTATACGATGTCTATAGACAAATAGGGTAACGCATATATTTTGGACTTGTATATATTATAGCCACCTTCAGAAAACATTCTAAACGCATCCAATGTGTAACAACACCTGTGTTGAAATCTATCTAGCTACAATCTAGGTTTTAAATAAAACTATTACAATCTGTGATGCAGTTCCTCATATTTTCAGGGACGATAGGGAATGATATTTGAGGAAAAAAATGTTCTACGCAGATCATCAAATCTCATATTCTACGGAGTTGTTGAACTTTTATTTTTTTGGTACATGGTAGGCTTAAATTGGCTGTAACTTAAAATTATGTTATTTAGCAAGATTCTATTTGGACTGCCAAACAATTGGCGTAACCGTAGCAGAGATGACTATCTGCTAACTCTTCTGGAAAAAAACATAGCTGTTTTCCGGAAGCCGTGTGGTACTGTTTCGAAAATATTTGAGTTATTACATTCTTCTCCTTGGACACCAAGCAGCGCGGTAATCAAGTGTGCTGTGCGTCCTGCGCACAGACATTACCACGGTTGGGTTGAATTCAGACACAACATGTTGCATTCAAATTTAAAAAAAACTAAGCAAGATAGAAAAACCCATAAAAATGAGAAGTTTAACACATTTTTATCCCTAAGGCACTAAACTACAACAATTCAACATTTAAATATAAATTTAAAGTAGATAACTTTCTTCGCTTTCGAATGTACACACCTAGATTTTTTACAGTAATCTGTAAATTTCGGTAATTTTTTTACAGATATCTGTAAAATTTCACAGAAATCTGTAAAAAAGCATTACCGAACGATCAGCTGTTGAGAATTTGGTAAAACTTTACAGATTTCTGTAAAAAAATCTAAGTGTGTATATAATGTATTTTACAGCAAAGTGAACAAAATACATACATGACCAGAATATATTCGTTCCCGTACACTGATAGAAAAGTAATGGTAATATATTTGTGTCCGAAACATAGTTTTTTGCAATGTGATCAACAAATGATAGCTATTTTTAACCACTCAGCAACATGATTTTGTTGATTATCGCTAAATTGATACATTTGGTACATAGGCCGAATGAAGGAGCTAGGCTAACATTACATCCCCTTACTCTATTTGAAAATTCAACAATCCTTCAAAACACCGCCGGTCTGGCTATTGTTCTTCAAACGTGACAATTTCCTCAAGTAACCACGAGGCTGTAATATCATGCATATATAGGGCATATGTATTACATCTAGTGCATCATTGAAGTTGGATTAAAGCTGAAAAGGGCTCCACTAAGATCGAACTAATGCTATATCTTTTGTAATGTCATAAGACATTGCTAAAGTAGCATTACTGTATTGGTAATGCATCACTACATTCTTAAGCTAATCTAACGCTTCATTACTTGACAACTGTTGAATTGATGCGATCCCGCAATACTGATGTTGATTTTCGGTTGATTAAGTGCAATAATATAATGCTTGTGATTACTTGTGTCTGATCCAATTTTGTGATCATAAACAACTTCTTCAATTATGCGTTCAGCTCGTTTTCCTCAGATTTAGTTTTTTCCTCAGATTGATTACTTCATTAGATGATGCTGCATACGAACCTTCACGATGCGGCTGGGAGAGATCATCCAGATTATCCGTATACACTATTTTCAATTCTTGAATATTCCTCATTCCTTATGAAATACGTTTCTACACAACCATTACAAAAGAGGCGTACTAGGTATTGACAAAAAGCCTCCATAAAGGCAAAATCACCTACATGAATTTTGTTCCAGTCTTCGACCTTTCATACAAAACTTGTAAGGTTTGTACAAATGGGTCGAAAGCGAGTTCTAGCCCTAATTGCCAACTCCAAAATGCCACCAAATTCATCCAATCTGATCACTTTGTATTGGAAGACTTTGCGTTGGGTTTGGTAGCCCTTGTTTGGTAGACGTTGAGTTTGGTAGACAGGCCGTTTGGTAGACCTCTCCTAGCTCTTCCAGACCAGCTTTTCCCGAGACAATACTTCACGATAGAGCGTGGAATTTTATACTGCTTGCACGCCTGTTTTATCGGAATATTGATTTGAACCGCTCGAATTCACTGTTTCACTTCAGATTCCATGTAAGTATGCTTACATTCATTAATTTTTCCCATTTTGATCAACAATTTCCAATTTAGACGGTGAGCATAAAATAAGTTCAGTTTGCTTACAAAAAGAAATGAGGGGTTGGAAATAGGCAA
The DNA here is from genome assembly GCA_034211315.2 of Aedes japonicus. Classification (NCBI taxonomy): domain Eukaryota; kingdom Metazoa; phylum Arthropoda; class Insecta; order Diptera; family Culicidae; genus Aedes; species Aedes japonicus. Next base: position 31,505 of record JASCZW010006032.1, read on the forward strand.
CAAAGCACTTCCAATCAGTCGTATAATGGACCCTCAAAGTTTTGTACATTTTTTACAATTTATCATTGTTTTTATACCTGCATAGTAAAATTGAATATAAGTACTAAGTATTAACGTGTTGAAAATGCCTTTTTATTATCTAAATTTTTTTTATATGATCAGTTTCCTTTTTTCTCTCCTGTAACGAAAATACTTACAAATCACTGTACCATGCAGTGCTCAGGTAAAACTAATTAATAATGGTGTCTTATGTGTGAAATTTATGAGGAATCATATTCTCACCTTTGTTTTAGTGTTAATACTATGTGTTTTAACTTACAATGCTCAGGTTAAATACGATAATAACGAAACAATTGCAAAAATATGGCAGGGTGTCCATTATACGCACAGGGTCCATTATACGCATACAATCCCTATATTAACCACTCAAGGCCAAAGGGATTTTAGTCCAAGTAACAATTTCAGTTCTATTTCAGCAGTATTGCACTCCTCCCGGCTTTGTTGGTAAAACTACGTTCAAAACTGTTTTGCCCACCAACACCTCCTTTATGCCTCCTTAAAGCCGTAATGTGTACAAAGTAGCCCACTCTATGTATGGTTGTGAAAACTAGTTAATAAAACCTTTATAAGACCATAGAGATTTTGAAAATGTTCTAGTGAGAGATTTTATGACCACTTGAGAACCTCCATAAAACCTATTGGCTGCCATCAAAACCAGCATAGGAATGGCCCCAGCTGTTAAACTTCACTATGATATCGAGGTTGGATTGTGTCGTTCTATTTTGTTCGATTCTCTGCTCTTCTGATTCATTTAGCAATAAATAATATTCAAGATAAAAGTTTTTGTGTTGCGGGAGATTTTGTTTGATAGTAAATATCCAAACCAAATTGAGTTTTATATAGTGTATCATGCTCCAAATCATATGTGTATTCAATTTTATGGTGAATATTGGCACGATAAGAGCTGAAAATTAATGCGCCTTGGAAAGTATGTGATTTCACAATAACAAAAACAATATTGAAACAAATATATTCGAAAAATTAATCATGAATTTGCTGAACATTTATGGAAATCAATCAGGTTATCTCAAACAATGCCGAAATTGGTCACCGGTCAACAGTTCACTTGCATTTTGGTGTATTTATTTTTCCACATTTTAATGATTATATTATATTTCAATATGACGATTGAAAGAAATCACAGTTCTGGAGCCAATTGATCTCACAATGGCTACTATAGAACTATTGAGACATTTGGATACTTCCTTCAATGCCAATTTGCCGTTTAATGCATTTACACGAGGCAAAATGATTTCAAAATGGGTTTTCAACCACTATACATAAAGTTTTTTTTCTGCACGGGGATACGGTCCACTTTTAGTATGGAACCGTGTAAAAAAATAAATTGAGTTGATAAATTCACATGCATAAACAGTTTATATTGCCTCGATTTTTTTTTTTTTGGATGTGATGCCTTATCACGCAATGGTTAAAATACAGTTTTTAAAATTTTGAGTATTTACACCAAAAATTGAGATATTTTTGAAAAACTGCCATATGATTACTTTTGGCCCAAAACGTAAAATGTGATTTGAATAAGGTCGATAAGTTGTTCCGTTCTGGAGTTATCGCCGAAAACAAACCGTGTAAAAAAAACCGTGTAAAAAAAACCGTGCAAAAAAAACCTTAGTGTAATAAGAAAATATGAATGAGTCCACAAACGGCATATAAAAACAGCATTTTACGAGTTCATAAAAACAAAACAAAACCTTTGATAGGAGTAAGAGGAATTTTAGAAGACACGGTTTCAAGATCGTTGTAAATAAGCTGTGTAGGTTCTCATAAACCTGACTAAAATATAAAACTTATTGGCATCTCTAAATTCCATTATAAAACCAAATTGATTTTCAGTGGCTTTCATAAAACTTAATAAAGCTGAATGGTTTTGGCAGGGTTACTTGGGATATGACCCCAAAAAGAAAATTTCTGTATAAAATCACAGACTGAATGAAAATGAAAACTATCTTCGGCATTTTTTTCTTCTTCATCAATTCTTCTTTCTGGGAAACATAAAAAAAAACTATAAGTTTAAGGCCTCATTGATGACCTAGAACATTCTGATTATTAAGAAGTTCAAGAAGAAAAAATCAATGCCTTATTAATATTAAAAAAGCGTAGTTTTAGAATATGGTACATATCCCAAGCAACCCAGCTTGTATTAAACAAGTTGAAAGTACTGCTAAATGACAAAAACAGATAGTAAATTTAGGTGTATAATACATTATTTCAAACATTAATATGACCCAAAAAGCGCAAAAAGTGAAGCCTTATAAAACATGAAAATGAAAAAAAATATCCTCATACAAAAAAATAACATCGCCAAGCGTGGGATTTGAACACTAGTCCATGGCATGATAGGTTTGTAGCTTCTTTGCGAAGCCAACTCAGATTGTTGAAAAGTAAACTCTGATTATCTACCATATGCTTCCCGTTGGCATGAGAACCACAATCTTGAACAACAAATTCATCGTAATGAGAGAAAAGAACACGTTTTGCAAAACATGGCTGGTGTAATGTAATTTCCACAGTATTTAGAACTGCTGCATACAATCTTATCTTGTTTATGTTTTATAAATGTATGGAACTATGTTTTTATAAACAATAATAAAGTATTAATCGCTTGCAACAGTGAAAAGGTATTTTAAAGCTTGACCGTTTGTCAGAGTGGTGTAAAGAATACGAGAGATACCAACCGCTCCAAGCTTGACATGTTTTGCAATACGTTAATAATACATTTATAATACAAAATTTTTTAAATCATTCTAAAAAGATGTTTTTTGTGTTACTTTGGATGCATACGTATTATTATATTCTTGGTGATAAATGTTAAATATGTTTGTATCTCTCTGGGATGTTCTAGGTTATCCAAAATGCACTTCAGTACAGCACTTCAGATCTACAGTTATAACAGTAGCTTGAAGGGGTGTATAAGATAATTATATGTATTCAAACATATTATATACAACTTTTGGAAGGTCTACAGTCATTATTTGATAACTTTGTGATTATTAATTAGAAGAAAAATTAGTATTTTCCATTTAATTCCAACTACCTTTACTTATCTTGACAGATGCGCGTATTTCGTCTACAATGTGCAGACTTCTTCAGTGTCTCGTTTTGACGTACGAGACACCGCACATTTTAACGAATTACGCGTATCTGTCGAAGATAAGCAAAGGTAGTTGGAATTAAATAGACAATACAAATTTTTCTTCTAATTTCTAGTTACATATATTCAGCTCAAACCCTCTAGGATTCAACATTGTGATATTTTTATGTCACCAAAACTGTACTTGAGTCAGAACTTAAGATTTACAGAAGCAACTATAGCTTTTTGGGCTATACAAAGTAACGCTACGTACTCAACCATATTCAGTAAATATGTTCGAACGTAAACAAACATTACGAGAGACACTAAGATAATCGGGGTCATCCGAACTGTCCTTGGTTTCAGAACATAAGATCTACAGTTGTAACGTTTGGTTTTTGGAGAATGCTAAGGAATATGTAGTTGAAAATATTCAATAAAAAGTGTAGAAGTTTAACAGACATAATACGACAATCTTGGGATATTCTTAAGTTCAAGACATAAGATCTACAGTTGTAAGAGTAGCTTTATGGACTATATAAGCTGACTATATGTATTCAAACATTTTTGATGAATCTTTCGGAAGGCCAACAAACTGAACTTTTGATTTACAGTTGTAAGTTACAACTTGTAACATATTTTTAGGCCATACAATGTTGCAATAAATATTTAAACATATTCAATAAATAGACCAAACATTAAAACATCATGCCACTGCCTGGCAATCTCCAACAAAAGATTTAAGTTCTTCTGCAAAGGGCTACTAAAACCCTCTGAGATCTGGAGAACATACCCCAGTACACTTTATTCGGTGTCCAAACCACACTGGGACAACGATTTATGTCAAACATTGGCGATCACTTCTAGCAATAGTGATCCGTCATGCTGACAAATTGTCAGTGACAATAACCAAAGCTGAAAAAAGGGGTTATATCACAATAGATCTAAAAACTGGTCGCAGAGATGAAGATACCGACACGGAAGAAAAAAACATTATAGACCAAATTGACACGTTTTGGGTCATCCAAACTATCCTTAAGATCAGAACAAAGGATCTACAGTTGCAACAAAAGCTTCCTATGCAAGCTAAGCAAGCTATTCATTTTCATTGAATATCTTGGAAGACCAACAGCCATTATGAGATAATCTCCTAGGTTATCCGAACTATCCTGGAGTTCAAAACTGAATATCTACAGCTGTAACTGTAGGTTTCTGGACCAAACTATGTAACAATATGTATTTGACCAATTTAGGTGAGTCTTCTGGAAGGTAAACAGATAAAATGAGAATTCTTGGGATGTTTTAGGTCATCAAAAATAGCCTTGAGTTCAGAAGTTAGGAGATACAGTCGTAACATTAGCTTGAAAACTTATCAACGGTGACGGAATGCTTTCAAAAACACTCAGTGGATCTTTTATAAGGTGGGATGTTCAAGTTCATAAAAACTGACTTGAATTCAAAACTTAAGGTATATAGTAGAAACCGTAGTCTCTTGAGCTATAGAAAAGAACGATAACTATTCAAACATATTCAATGAATATTCTGAAACGTCATTTAAGGTCAAGTCGTCCAGCACATCTAAAAAAAAAGAGATCCTACTTTTATCAATAATTTATATATTATTGGGTACCAATTTAATCAGAACACATCAAATTGCTTGCATAATAACGCCTGTGAAATTATAAGCCTGAGCGAGTTAATTCAAAATATATTGCATTTTACAATCTGAAAGGTTAACTTTTAGTTCCGTAGTTCTACGTCATCATTTCGAGCGACCCAATCACAGTGGGCAAAAATGGATCGAAAATTCCATGAATTTAGACAGTGCAGGGTAGGAGTCCTGAAAAAAGCTTATCTTATTGGAAAAAATGCGGAAAATCGAATGGTGTTGGTTTCATTTAGAGTTGACCACAGTAAGTGTCCCATTATGCCCATTTCTCCCCTCATTTTGGATGCAAACTTGAATTATTACCCAAAAAAAATTAAACTTCGAGCTACTATATTGAACCCAAACGCACTTAAAATTTGCAAAAAAAAAGTGAAGAACTGTATGGAACAAATTTTACTTTGATCGGATGCCTACAATGTTGCGTGGTTTGATGGAGTGGTCGGTGGATCGTCTTGAAAAAACAACGGGTGTCCAAGGGCAACTCTGTCAAAGCGTTTCAGTGCTGCTTTTGACACTTAAGCCAAATAACAGCGTTGTGCCAATCGGCTTCTATCATACTTTGTGTGCATCTTTGCTGTTAGTTTAGATTGACTGATGAGTCTGTTTCAGCTTACTAAAACTGTTTGAACCAACACTGGCGTGTGTTGTTGGACTCGGTACGGAATCTTAGGTGAAATAAACTTGCAAAAAACGCTTAACTTCGCGAAATTTCCAAAACCTGGAGAAGAAACCAGCATTGCCGACAAGACATGAAATGTCTGATAATATAAGACATGCTTCCCTTCTCTGAGTGTGAGTAATGGCGTTATAACGATAAGCCATTTGGAGCTATTACTAAAGTTAATGAGCATCACTTAACTCTCTCAGACTAGATGCTCTCAACGACCATCTATATAAATAAAAATGAGTTGGGGTTTCCTTTGTCACGATTTAACTCGCGAGCGGAAGGACCGTTTGGCAAGATTTTTGCTTTGTTGGATTTGTCTTGGACACCGGAAAGTTCTTATGATGGTTTGAAACCCCTCCCTTCTCTGGAAAGGGGGGCTCCCATACAAGTGAAGCACAAATTTCTGCATAGCTCGAGAACTGATCAGCAAAGGAACCCAAATTTAGCATGCGGAAGTTTTTGGAGGCAAGCAACGTTTTTATGAAAGTTAGAGACCCCTCTCCTCTCTAGAAAGGGAGGCTCTCGTACAAATGAAGCAGAAGTTTCTGCATATCTCAAGAACTAATCAAGCAAATGGAACCAAATTTGGCATGTGGGGTTTTCTGGAGGAGAACAATGTTTTAATGGTGGTTTGAGACCCCTCCCCTCTCCTAGAAGGGGTGCTGTCATACAAATGAAACTGTATATTCTTCATAACTCTAGATCTAATAAAGCAAATGGAACCAAATTTGGCATACGGGGATTTTAAAGGCAATAAATGTTTCTACGATAGTTCGAGGACCCTCCTCTCTCTCTCTGTTAGGTTGGGGAGTGGTGCTCCCATACAAATGAAACAAAAGCTTCTACATAACTCGAGAGCTAATCAAGTAAATGGAGCCAAATTTGGCAGGTAGATGTTTTTGAAGGCAAGAAATGTTTCTAAGGTAAATCGAGACCCCTCCGCCCTCTGTAAGAGGGGGGCTCTCATACAAATGAAACACACATTTGTGCATAACTCGAGAACTTATCAAGCATATGGAACCCAATTTGGCATGTGGAGGTTTTTGGAGGAGATAAATGTTTCTATGGAAGTTTGAGATTCCTCCGCCATCTGGAAGGGGGCAGGAGGAGTTTCCATACAAATGAAACACAAATTTCTGAATTACTCGAGAACTTATCAGGTTAATGGAACCAAATTTGGCATGTGAAGGTTTTCAGAAGGCAAGAAATATTTCTAAGTTGACTCGAGCCCCTCCCTTCTCTGAAAGGAGGGCTCATATACACAATGATGAAACACAAATTTCTGAATAGCTCGAGAACTTATTAAGTTAATGGAACTAAATTTGGCATGTGGAGGTTTTTGGAGGGTAAATTTCTGTATACATAAAAATGAATTTCTGTCTGACTGTCTGCCTGTCAGACCCTTATAGACTCGGAGGTTTCTGAACCGACCAACGTGAAAATTTATATGAAAGGGTTTTTGGGGCTGGGGAAGGTTCTTATGATTGTTTGAGACCCCTACTCTCTCCGGAAGGGGGGCTCTGATACATATGAGACACATATTTCTTCATAACTCGAGAAGTAATCAAGCAAATGGAATCAAATTTGTCATGTGGGGTGTTTTGAAGGCAAGAATGTTTCTATGGTGGTTCAAGACCTCTCTCCTTTTTGAAAGGGCGGGGGGTTCAAACAAATGAAACTCAATTTTTCATTATAATCGAAGAGCCCCGTGTGATGGTTCGAGAACTAATCAAGCAAATGGAATCAAATTTGGCATGTGGGGTGTTTTGAAGGCAATCATTGTATGGTGGTTTGAGAAACCACCCCCTCTGGAAGGGAGGGCTCCCATGCAAATGAAGCACAAAATTATACCAAAAATGAGAATCATCCAGGATACTTAAACACAAAACGTGTATTTCTCGGGTAAGAAGCATGTTTTAATAGAAGTTGGAACCCCTGCTTATTCAAGAAAAAAAAACTCATTCCGAAAAAAAACCATAAAAGTTCCAGTTATATTAAATTTTCCTTCATTTAGTTGCAAGCGTAGCAGCGCACGCACCGGGTTCAGCTAGTTTTACATAAGAATAGGACTATTTTGACTACCGCAAATCCCTACGACCTTTGATCATTTAAAAAAAAATCGAAAACATGGAAGAAGTGGGGTAAAATCAGCAATTTCTCCATTACCTGACCCGTGCGGTGGCTGCAACTACCTCCATTCAATTCCTAGGAAAATTCTACATAAGAGTAGGCCAAGCATAGATTACTGGGCATTATTCGAAAATAAGGGGGAATTGGGGTAAAATAAGCCCAATATCTCCGTCCACTGAATTTTGCGGCAAGTGAGACCCCTTTCATTCTATTTATCAGGAATTTTCACATATAAAACTCTATTGCTCACTAACCGTGTGCAACTTGGAGCTGAATTGTCGAATTCTTTCGCGATTCATATTTTTTTCCCACTGTGCGGCGCAAAAACTTGAAATTTTGCATATCAGTGGTAGATGAAGAAATCTTTAAATTTGGTACAAATGGTTGAAAGTCGATCACTTGCGAAATTGGCATAACCCGATGCATTAAAATAAGAAAAGTGCTTAATTTACCGATGTGAATGGAAAGCCTTATTAAGAGATAGTTCTTTTAATTACGAACTACATTCGTTTACTTTTTTCCTTGCTTTTATGTGAACAAATATAACTCATATTTCAATTTCCTCCTTCCATACGACTTCACCCTGCTGAACCGCTGCAACGATCATAAAACATCCCACCAAAAACCCTTCTTCACTGAGCCATCAATTTAAAATCACTCAATGGCTTTTAGCCATTTTGTTCGCTTCAAATTCGATTTAAAACTCACCAAATTTGATAAAGGCGAATAAATGCGCCTCGTAGATTGGATTGGATAGAGGGGAAAGCAGCTACGGAAAATAAAAGTTCCATAATAGCATTTCGAACGACGCAATCCATCTCGCTTATTTTCACATTCAACTTAAGGATCCGAACTCCTGGCTCTTGACCCACACCCCGCCAACAAAAGCTTCGAAATTGACATTCAATGTGTGACATTTCCCAAATGTTAAGTTTTTTCGGTTAATTCGAGTTGATTTCAGTCCAAGTAGGTTGAATTCCATCTTCCAGTCGAATTTGATTTGTCTAGAGATTCTCAAGCGATAACGTAGAAAAAGAAACCGAATTATTCATATCGCCATTCACTGCAGGCATCACTGCAAACAAATGAAGCGTCAAATGTTTAACCACCTTGAGGCGAAAGCTGTCATAGAGAACACCAAAAAAAATACAATCCGAATCCGACGAAAAATAACGATTCGATTGATTGGGAAAATCGCCACCTCCTCCTCCTCCTCCTCCTTCACTTAGTTGGTGGCGACGATGAACGAAGGACTCGTCAACGCGATTGTGACGAATTCGTTTTCTCTCGTACACACACAGTGTTAAGCTGACAGAAGAAAAAAAACCGAAACAAAGAAGTGGAGCTCTTCGCCAAGGGCAACAAAGTTTACGAATTGTATAATAAAATTTTATTTTGAGCTCTCTCCTCCAATTACGGGATCCTTAATTGAATTTCGCTTTTCCCGAATGGGCGAGTTGGAAAGGGTGGAATGGATCCATGATAAAAGCGAACAGTGGGTCGGTGGCTGATCAACCCGCACTTCTCTCACTCTCTCTCTCTCTCTCTCTCTCTCGCGCGCTATTTCTTTCTCCCAAATCGGCGTCTTTAATCCTCGCGGAATGAATCAGGCGAACCGGGTCTTTCATCACCCCAACACTGTAAGGATTCAACCGAGTAAAATAAAATTAAGTGAAATAACAAGTTTTACCCCCGTGGGCGAATGATTTTTGCCAAAATCACTTTGATCACATCCAGAGAGAGAGAGAAAGAGTGCTAGCGTTCATTTCCGAGGAAATCACTCGACAGACATGGACGAGGATGAACGATATTTGAAATGTTTCCATAGAGTGTGTTTAATGAAGGCCTCGATTTCCACTTAACTGCGAAAGAAGCCAAATTCGTGCAACTGGAAAAGAATGTCGGGTGGTATTCATTGAAATATAGGGGAAGTGACGCCTCATTGGTTTTAATTGTTTCTGGCAAAATTTCCTGGGAACGCCACTGCGGAATATAATGTCATCGAACGAAACGGAATTTGCATTGGCAGCTTGATTGGCATTGTAGTCGAAGAAGAAAAGAAGATATGCAATTGTTCGAGAAGCCGTAAAAACGAGTTTAGAGTTGGATAGCGATCTATATTGATATTGAATTAACAATACAGTTTTCCAAGAAGCTTACACAACATTTTCGGATAATGATCGTGATTTTGAACACAGGTCTTAAACAATTGGACGCTAATAAAGGCGCAGACCTGATGAAATTTCACCAGTATGCATGATAAACCTAGCAACTCAACTTACAACTCGTCTATTATGGCTGTTCAATATGTCACTGTGGATAGTGGGGAATTTCCGAAAGAATGGAAAAAGTCTTTCCTCACACCAATTTATTAATCTGGGAAAAAAAATCCGACATCCAAAATTATCTTTGCATTGCCATAATATCATGGACTCTGAAACATTTCAAATTGATCATAAATAAATGTGTTTTAGCCAAATTACAAAAAGAATAACTAATGCACAAAACTGATTTTTCAAAGATTTTACGAACTAACTGGAATTCGTCAACTACTCATTAAGTACAATGGATAAATGTAATCAAGTAATGGTTCTTTGTACCGACTTCAGCTAAGCGTTTGCAAGAATAAACATACCAATGTTTTGTTTTGTATTTGTATTTGTATTTGTATTTAAAATAATTCATCTGACAATGGAATAATAGATAAAATTAAAATAATAAACTAATAAAACCACGTGTCTATTAAAACTAGCTCAACACCGTTTTTATCCGATTCGCCAAATAAACCACCACAAGAATTAACGGTTGGTTAAAATTTCCTTTAATAGAATAATAATAAGTATTGTATGAAGTGCATAGTATAAATATTCCTTACGTTTAGTGCCTCCTTCTATTCCTTCTGCCACAATTTGCTGTGTCAAGCCTCCTCCCAATTTAGGTTAAGCTAGATATCTCAATAGGTGTTTATAGTATGAGTTTTTAATTAATTCACTGAATGATTTAAGTTTTATTTCTAACCCTTTTTAGCATTAGAAATCACTTCGTAGGATAATCAATAATAGGTTAAGGCACTATGGCAATTAATTATAGGATAAACAATTTTAACTCGAGAAAACAATCAGAGTACTAGTGAACTAAACTTCTAGAAAAGACACTATCGACAACAATGGTTCTATTGTCCGTCCAAAGGTTGTATGTCACGACGTCAAACAATGCAAGGTGTAGCGATAGTAGGTGCGCATCGTCCGTGACGTCACAATCCCCCTTGGTAACGGACCAGGCCTTCCGGTTCCGTTTACTCCACCTCGCGCCTAACTTCCAACACCGCCAGCTTCACGGTTGGTCGCTTGTAAATTCCACACATTGTCTGCACGGTAGCCTTACGAGTTTGTCCACCACTGGCAGTCACCCCAATGACCCGTCTCTTGGGCCAGCAGTTTCTAGGATGTTCATGATCCACAATGACTACGATGTCGCCTTCTCGTGCCATTTCGTGCGCCGTGTAATGTCGGGGAGATAATCCCTAACCCAACGCTTCCAAAAGAGATTTGCCAGCCATTGGGAAGTTGGATGACCTCGTCGTATGGCCGCAGTATCCAACTCGATTAAAGTTAATGGCTTCGAACCATCCAAAGAACCCAAAAGAAAATGGTTGGATGTGAGCGCTGGCACCGCCTCGTTGTCAATAGGAACATGTGTAAGAGGACGCGCGTTGAGTACACCTTCTACTTCCGTCAATGCGTTCCTCAGCTCCTCATCGGTTGGTCGCCGTAGTAGAACTTCGGCCAGGTTCCGTTTGACCAACTGAACGAGTCGCTCCCAACTACCGCCCATATGGGGTGACGCCGGTGGGTTAAACTGCCAAGCCGTCGATGGAGTGACGAACTCACGCATCAGCTGATTTTGGTTGATGACTTGGTAGATTTCCTGGAGCGCCCGGTTGGCACCCACAAAGTTAGTACCCCTGTCACTGTAGAAGCTGACAGGCATACCTCTCCGTGCCGTAAGGTTCCTTAACGCCATTATGCAGGAACTTGTTGTCAAAGCATGAGCTACCTCTATATGCACGGCTCTTACAGTCAGACAAGTCAGTAGAACCCCCCATCTTTTCTCAACCCTTCGACCCACCGTTACCTCAATCGGTCCAAAATAATCCACCCCCACTTGTGCAAATGGCCTAGTTTATGCGGACAGTCTTGCCACTGGGAGATCAGCCATTTCCGGGGGTTGTGGAAGCACGTCTCTGTTTTTGCACCACTGGCAGTTTTTGCGGATAGCGGTGAGTGCCTGCCGTAGACGGAATATGCTGTACTTCTGGCGAACCTCGTTGACTGCGATTTCGTAGTTCCGGTGTAAGTACTTCTCGTGATAATATACTAGGATCAGTGATGTAACTGGATGCTTTGGTGGTAGAATGACAGGGTTCTTTGCGTTGCTGTGGAGATACGCGCACACTCCAGTTCGACCCTTCATCCTGAATACGCCGGATGCATCTTCAAATGGACTTAGTTTGTAGATAGGACTCACCTTCGAAATCTGCTTGATTTCTGGTTCTTTCGCTTCCAACACTGCTACTTCATCCTGGTACACATCCCGTTGCGCTTGCCGATAATGATATTCCTCAGCTCCTCGAAGTTCTTTTCGCGATAATGGTCCAGTTATGACTGCATCTTTCATACAACGACGTTGAAGATTCGAGCAGAATCGAAGAACATATCCGGTCACTGCCAACAGTCGTCGCCAACTTGAGAATCTGCCCACATCAATCGCCGGCTCAGGAACTTGAAAATGGAACAACACGCTGGGTCTTATCTCTTCCTCAGTGGAAAAGTTTTTCTGCGGTGGTAAAGGCCAGGTTTCTTCTGCTGGCATCAGGAACTCGGGGCCCTTAAACCACCTGCTTTCCGATGATAAATCGAGTCGATCTCGCCATCTTGTTCCATCATCAGCTACGTTGGATCGAGTCGGAATCCATCTCCACTCACGGTTGTCTGTCAACTCCAGGATTTCACTGATTCTTGACCCGACAAAGGCACTGTGCCTTTTGTAGTCGGCTCGTAGCCAACAGAGAACGTTTCGGGAGTCTGTCCAAAACGTGCGCTTAGAGATCTTCATCGTTATGTAGTGTACAACGTTGGTCGCCAGTCTAGCCCCAAGACCTGCGGCTTGTAGTTCTAACCATGGAATAGAAGTGTACTTTAACGGTGCTACACGAGACTTGGCCGCAACCAAAGAGCATTCAACTTGGTCACCTTGCACAAATCGCAGAAATACAACCGCCGCCATGGCACTTTCACTTGCATCAACGAAAACGTGCATTTCAATTTTCGCGGCTTCAATCGACGATATTACATACCGGTAACATCTTGGGATTCGAAGTTTCTCCAATTCTGGGAGCAGATGTAGCCAATCACGCCATCTTTTGAAAAGATTCTCGGGGACCGATTCATCCCAATCGACGTTAACGCGCCACACTTCTTGGAGCAGGATTTTCAGTAGGATCAAAAATTGATCGATGAGACCTAGAGGGTCGTAAATGGTCATCAACGTCCCAAGAATCTCCCGTTTAGTAGAGCTTCGTCCTCCCTCGAGCAGCCTTGAATCAAATCTCGCCCAGCAGATCTTGTATTTAAATACGTCGTCCTGTGTATCCCACCACATTCCGAGGATTTTGTGATTAACCAGCTCGGCCGTTATGTTCAAGTCCTTTTCCGCTGACTCCTCTCCGTTCATCCTGGAAAGTACCAATGGTGAGCTCGAAACCCAATTGCGGATTTCAAATCCAGCCTGCAGATGAATAAAATGCACCGATTCGGCCAGCACGACTGCTTCGTTCTCCGTTTCTACGCTTAACACCATGTCATCAACATAGTGTCGTTTCTTGATTACTGCTACCGCTTCTGGATATTCTTCTTCAAATCTATCTGCAATTCTGTTTTTCACGAATTGAGCTATAGAAGGAGAACAACTTGCCCCGAAGGTCATTACCTGCATGACGTAGATGGCAGGCTCATCCTGCTCACCGAGATCGCGCCATAGAAACCGCTGACAATGCTGGTCTTCCGAAATGATCCCTACTTGGTGAAACATCTCGCGAATGTCGGCACACAAACCAATACGGTGCTTACGAAACTGGTACAGGATGCCCACTAGCGACGCCAATTGATCTGGACTCGTAAGGAGCGCCGAATTCAAAGATGATCCGTACGCTGAAGCGGCAGCGTCCCATACAATCCGCATCTTTCCAGGTTTGTTTAGATTGAACACTGGAAAAATTGGGAGATACCACACTCGTTCTTTCTTGACAATAATGTTTCGACCTGTAGTCGGCTATCTTCTGGCTCATGATGCTTGCTAACTCCACATCCTTCTTCATGCGCCTTTCCAAACATCTCCAACAACGAACAGCTACAGCTTTGTTATCTGGTAGCCGGTTTTTATCGGAACGCCACAACAGGCCGCATTCATAGCGCTCTCCATTGTAACGTGTGCGAGATTCAAGCAAAGACATGGCTCGTTCATTGTCTTTGGAAAATCGTTCGAGCAGATTCGACTTGACTAGCGAATTTTCGATGGAAAAGTAATCCTTGACCATCTGATTTAACTGTGTCATGCTTTGTTCGTTGCAGGTACAGATGTGATAGGTGTGGCTCGTTGTATTTAGGAAGTTTTCTGAAGACCAGCCACCGTATACCGCCCAGCCAAGATTAGTTTTGACGGCGATTGGCTCACCCATCTTACCTTTATGACTCTTTCGCACTAGCATGAGGTTGGCGTGTTTTAACCCAATTAGTATTCGAGGACGGACGTTAGAATACGATTCAACCGGTAGTCCACGCAGGTGTCGATATTTCTCCGTGAGTTGGGCCATATTAAGGGACTGGAAAGGTAACTGCAGCTCCTCGACTGTTCGTACATCTCGAAGTAACGCCTGCTTTCTGTTTTGTCCACATATCTCAACATCGACACTCTGTGAGTCGGATTCGTAGCGGTGGGTGCCTCCAGTCCACTTCAGGCAGAGTGGAAGAGCACTTCCAGAAATCTTTAGATAGTCGGCAAGTTGCTGATCGATGAGCGTCACCTCAGATCCGTCATCCAAAAATGCGTGACACTTCACCTGAACGCCGTCTCTGTGTATCCACACATAACCGTGGTGTATTCATACGTAGACAGGAACATTGGCCATTTCTCTGGATTACCGCTAAATTTTGGAAGCTCATGGGAAACAACCAATCTAGACTGTCTTTTGAAAAGAAGTAAACTATTTTTATCGATTTTTTTCAAATGTGTTTCATAAAAAGATGACTACTCCTACAAAAAAGTGTTGTAAAGGTTTTTATCACAAAATAGGTCAAGTTTTAAGAAAAAAATATAGAAAAAAATCCAAAATGAGCCCTACACTGAAAAAAAATCATTTTTAAAAATTCGAAGTCGATTTAAAAACACCATTTTTAATTTCGAAGAATTTTTGTCTTAAGATAGGTAATTATGTTTCCTACCAAACATTCACACATCACAAGATGGGCACTTTTAAGTAAATAATGTTTTTCTAACAAATACTTTTTCATGTCCCATTGATTTTTTTTTCAATGTATTTTGTTATCAAAAGCTAAACCAGTGAAGGTCATAACCACCCCAGAATCCAATGAAACTCAATTTTTTTGGAGATCTAAAGATTGTTAATGCTGAGAACGCTTAACAAAATATCATATCATATGCATATTGAGTTGAAAGAGCGATTCTTATGCGATCTAAAAGATGTTATAAAAAGATCAGTAATTTGCGCTGTTTTGATCATATTTGAGTCGAAAATTAGGTCATTTGTTCTGGAAAAATACATGAGTGACTTGTGAAAGCAAATGTTTTGCGACAACATCCCCTCAGCTTGTATTTGACAAAAGTTGTTTTTCATTCTATTCTTAATACTCTTTTATAACAAAATTTCAAAATAACTGACCAAAAAGATATTCTTGGTGTTACTTGGGGTATGAACGGAGGGGGGGGGGGGGAATTAGATTAAGATAACATGCAATCATATACTGATGCCTTTTTTTATCCCCTTTTTGTATTGGTGGCCTCCGTATCAGTGAGCAGTTTGGTACAGATGACTCGGGAGGTGGTAAGTGCTCTCAAGGACGTGGAGCAAGACAGGTAATTTATTCAAATTGTATCAATATTAATTAAATGTTATTTTAATAGGTTTGCGTCGACGACCAGTTAAATCGATTGAATCGGTTGTGACGATACCTTGTTCCGCAATGTTTTGATATCGGGCGTAGCGTTTGTCTATTGTTTCGGTTGCCTACTGTTCGTTGCGCGAGTGGTCGAGTGAGCAAGAGAAGTCTTGGTTCACCGGGTAAGATGCATTGGTGGGGAGGTATATAATTAAGTGTGATTCGAATTATTCGTTCGCCATGCTCATCGGGCCACCCTGTCTTGGAACAAATAATCCAGTGTCCCATTTTTTTGAGTGACTCCAGCGGCATCCGTACTGTTGTGGTAGGTAGGTCCAAGTTGGCTCTTAAGCGTTGAGATGAATAACCATGTTTTTCTAATGAAATACCAATATCACACTCTGTCAGTGGCCCCAATACCATCCTTACTGTTGCTTAAAATCGGTCAAAATCGGCTTTCCTGCATTTTAAAACATCTCCTAGTTTCCCAATGTAAAACCACAATCACTTGTTGTGATTGGCCTCAATACTGTTGGTTCAAATTGGTTCAAATCCGATATCGGTACTTATGTTCAAATAATTCATTTGACAGCTTATCGTTAAAACCAAAACGAACCCTGCTGCCAGTGATTTCTCATGGAAGTGCAGTGGACTCCGCGGCATCCAATAAAGCGAGTATCACGTCAACATATTCTTACCCTTTCCTTACTTTACCTGCATTCGGGCGGGCTGGTACCAGTTTTTACACATTGAAGACGTATGTTAGTCCCAAGCATCATCTGTTGGTTCTCTGTGTAATAACAGGTGATCTGGCAATAACGGAGTAGCAACTTCGGGCGGTTAATCATGCACCCTGTAGCAAATAATCCGCACAGACTTTGTCGGTATGCCTCAACACAACCAAGTTGATTCGACTAATCATAAATACATGGTTTAACATCTTGACCCATTGGCTTTTTATTCGCAGTAAGTTTGATACAGTTGTGATTTCTAATTCATTCAAAGTGAAGCTGAATGAATTGCGCGTTCTTAGAGTTGGGAAACAGCCATGGTATAACCCTAAAATAAAAATCGATTTCACGATAAAAGTAGCGTTCCAAAAAGGGAAACACGTGAAAAAAGCTAAGATCATCATGCGCGATGTCCTGGAATTTCAGAGCAAACTACGAAGTAGGCCTAGTGGTCGTTGGGTACGAAGAGGAAGCAGCCGCTTTTGCAACTGCTGTTCAACGTGCGTCAGAAATACCTACTGTCAACTTTACTGATTCTACCAGTTGTGTCGTTGCTTTAGCAAAGGGAGATTCCAAGCATCACTTTATTCATCGTGTTGGAGAAGGGGTACTCTAAAAAGACATCACAATCTTTTGGATCCCCGGACATTCCTGGCTGCTGAGGCTGCTGATAGTGCAGCTGATCCAGGACGTACTGCTCCGTTAATATTCAACGAAACCACCGCTGGGGATGTCATTCATTAGGTGTCGCAACTGTTCTACGACTGTTTTCAACGATTCTGGGAAACTCACCGTCAGAGAAATAAAACAACGATTGAGAAATGGTCAGATCGCCACGACCACCAAGAACAACGAGTACTCGCACGGTGTAGAATTGGATAAACGACACTAACCAAAGAACATTTGTTTTGTCGTTATTTATCGTCAATATGTGTTATTTGCCAAACTGAATAACATAGATCATAATGTAGGTACTTAAATATATCGAATATGACAATATTAGAAGGAAAAACCAACATTAACTACAACATTGAAGAGGCGCTTAGCAAAACAGATAATGAGGAAATTTAACTAATTAAGTTCTTCCGGAAATGTGAACTATTCAACAAAATTGAAATTACTGCGAGATCTGAAATTTTTTAAAGAGGCGAATGAACCAGTCTGGTTTAAAACCTCTATAATGAAGAGAAAAAATGAATATAACACTTTTTATATACCATTAAATGCAATGCACTTTTATACAAAGTTGTAGAATTTGCCAAGAGCTACAATTTTATCATATGCCATATTCATAAACTCACCTATTGACCCAAGTTATTGATAAATTTATCAGATTTTACGAAATGACTTTTTACAGCACTGCTCGAGACTCGTTTAAATCAACCTCGGCCTTGATTTAACTGAGAGATTTGATGGAATTTTATACCGTATTTACTATTTTTAACTACCTTCCCTTTGATCGTTTTGCGGATACTTTTTGCCGTAATTTTCCGGTTCACCTAGGAAATTTTGCACCGCGAATCTGGATCTACCAAGTCGCTGTGTAATCTGTTTAATGATCATGTCAATTTCACTCCATCTCACAATTTTGCCTTCCTCCTCCTGTGAGGAGTTTCAAAAATTCACTTTTATCTACCAGATATAAAAGAATCTTCGACAAAAAGTTAGCTGCCTTGAAAGTACTAGCCGCCAACAATCAATGTTTACGTTAGATGAGCTGTCAAAAAGCTCCTTTTCAGAAGTGTTGCCAGGTAACCATAATGATTTGTCGACCTCTTACTTTCGGTATGGACCATTATAAAATTATTAATGTATTATAGTGTGACTTCATACAAAATTTATGGGGTGTCTTAAATCTCCTTGACGCAGTGTAGAAGACAATCTTATTTTTTTAAGAAATTTCAGAGCAACAAGAACCGCGGGGTAGCAGTTCCACTTCATCAATTCACTAACATACTTTAATTACCAGCAACAAATTCAAATTCAAATGCATCTCGGATTTTTATAATATCAATCGACAATTATTAGAATCCTGATATCCATCTGGAAGACTTTTTCTCCATAACAACGTCACAGCACGGAATACAGCTTAAGGATTGATTTTTTCCTCATTTCACTTAACAACGGTTATTTCCACCGCCCTTTGCCTACCCCCCATTGCTTCCCCCAGAACCGAGCAAACCTTTCGATTTAATCTCGCTGTGACATTACTTATTTAGACGCCATGGCTCCTTTCTAACACAATCCCTGCAGCCTTTGCCGCCGTCCCGCCATGATCCGACCGGCATTCAAAGACCATTCAACAACTCTTTGCCATTCGCGTCCTTGGGTTTTATGTGTTTTATATATGCCAGTTGTGCCAATACCGTTCCCTCCTGCCCCGTGTTCCGCCTGTTACACGAGCTCAGTAACTCCCCGCTGGGATCCGTCAGAGAGTTATAAGGCAATCCACCGAGGGTCTCGACTCAACGACGACGATGCAACGATCAAACCCTGTGCTCCGGCTGACTCTTCCAACTCATGTATTATTTTTTATTTTATTACAACTCACATGTGCTGTTTTATTTAGTTTGCCATAAAATCCCACTTTCAACTTTCTGCTGAGCTCCGTACTTGTATGTGGGAACGAAGGCGAACAGTTCTTATTGGTACCCCAGGCGCAGTGACCGACTCTTGATTTTTCTTCTCTTTTTTTCGAAATCGATTCGATGACCTATATTGGTTTGAAAGCAAACGGAATCAACGTTTTTACGCTCGTCGGAGTGGGCATTAGGGATAGAGGATTAGAACGCAATATCTAATATTGACCGTTGGAATTGGATAAACGGTTCTGAATATGGTGGAATTATTGCACTCCTTCTCTCAAACATAACGGACTCAGGAATTGCAACTTTCCGATGGCAAAAACTTGCATCATTTACAAAACTCGTAAATTTTGAATGCACTCTGCTGAGACAAGCTTTCACAACTCATTTCAAGTGGCGCAAAACTTTCTTTTTTATCATGCCTTGTGCAGCTCTCCTGAGCCTGAACGCAACCCGGCTGCAGGTGCTATCCAAAGTGGAAAGTTCTTCCCATTTGAACTGCCGCTGACTGACTGTGCGCTGGCTGGAGCTTTGTGCGATGGAAGAAAATAAGTACAGCCACCTAGGCGCATTCCATCAAGTGGTAGAGGAAACCTTACGCCACTCGCCACATCCGAGGCACATCAATTTGCAGCTTTTGGAGAGGATTTTTTTCTCCGTTTTTCCCATCTACCTATACTCTACTTGCCACTCGCCAAACACCAGCAAATCTCATAACCAGAAGTCATCAAACTTGCATTTCGGGTTGGAAGAAACAACTTGTGAACTTGAGCTTCATCGTGCGCACAGTAACTGAGCGAATAGTGCATAGAAAAATTAATTTTAAAAACAAATTCAATGTTGAGTAATTTTTCTCAAATAAAAGCGATTGAAAGATTATTCGATAAAATCTGAACGTGAAAATAAACTCATAAATTAAATCAAAGCTGGAGTTACTATGCCCGACATCTTTAAGATCCTTCTATTTATTTACCAAGAAGGGTTTTTTTACCCTGCACTTCAGGGTAAGTACAATTATGATTGCGAAAATGCGTTGCTTAAAGCCGTACTAAACTTCAGTTCCGCTTTGTCAACCACGGAGCCCTGGAAGAGCTATCATAGCATCGATTCCTTCCGATGTGGCACCACCCGTTGCTGCTTCAGATTATCGAAATCATCCCGATCCTGTGGATAGAAGTGACACAAAGATCCGCCGAAGTTCCCTCTCAGACAAGGCATACGCAATTTCAGGCAGCTGTAACCAAATCCAAATATACTATATTAACAATATAAATCACTTCCTTTTTCCACATACACATGTTAGGCGACCCCGTCTGGTGGTAAAAAAGGTAAGCAAAATATATTTTACCCTTTAATTTGATAAATTCATTCTACCGTGAGTCCACGGTAAAACTAATATACTCTTTTTATGGGTATTGTTTGCTCACACAGAGAAAACTTTGATAGTCAATTTTCCCATTATTGTGGATTGACTAGGATCAGTATAATGTCAGAATAGTTCCTGTAACCAGTACTATAGTCAATAATGTGGTGATGAAAAAATGTCTCCGACCATTTTCATGGTAATTGTGACCGAGATTTAAATGTCAGTACAACCATATAATTTTTCTCTGTACACTTTTGTGAATATCGCAGATACGTCAAAATGTGTTTTTTTTTGTTCTTTGTTTATGCCTTGTTCAGACTACAGGCTTGTAACATAATACAAGGGTGGTTTGAAAAGTATCTACAAAAAAAATGTCATTAAGATAGCCTTGTATTATGATACAACGCTGTATTATGGACAAAGCATTAGACTACGGAGTTTTAACATGATGCAATACTATCTTGATGACGTTTTTCATGTTGATAGTTTCTGTAACACCCTTGTATTTTGTTACAACTCTGGAATCTGAACAAGGCATTGCTCCTAGAAGAGAATTAATTTTCCCCATTTCAATGAAGCAATCGACAAGGATTTTTCATTAGGGCTTCATCTTCCGTAAATATCTCGTGGCTTAAAGATTGCCCATGTAGGCCTCCATCTCTATCAGATAGGTAGACTCTTTCTCTACGAAATGACTGTGGTGGATTAATTAAACGAGTTTTCAATGACGATAAACTCAACGAAATAAGCCATTGTTTACGTTTGTCAGTTAGGCCCTAATGAAAAATTGTTGTCGCAATGTCGGGAAAGAAGCCTACACAGAGAAAAATCTTGCAGTAGAAATTGCCGTTTTACCTGACTATGCCTATTTTTAAAACTATCATGTAATGTCAGTCAAACTTACTAAGTTTATGGTTCAGCCTTCAACATAAGTGGTATATATGACAGACCTCATGTTGATATCAACCCCACCAGTGATTTAATCGCAAATCGTAAAATCACACGCATTTATAGTCAGACGAAATTTTTTGGTGTTTGCGCTTAATTTAAACCTAGAAACGACAGTTTCTACTACTGTTTTTTTTTTGCCTGTAGTCTAAACTGTATTGCTGTTTGAAACAAACACACATGACCTTATTTTTTAATCAAGATGATAATTGTTTCTCGGATTTTCAAAAATTTCGACTCCATTATTTCCAAAACAAACGCATTTTCAGCTGGCGTACAAACTACGCATTTTTCACATTTTAAAAATGAGTAAAGCGCTTTTTTTGTGCATATATCAAGCACAGTATACTCATTAATGAGTAAATGCAATAAACTCCTCAGATGAATTGAGGATCATTTTCGAGCCAAAGCTGTATGTAATAGGATCAATGCATCTCTACTTCGTAATATTTGAAAATCACTCTGTTATAATCAATAATAATAATTGCAAGCCGTAAATCTCGCGTTCTTTCCAACAGACGATCTTTAGATATCCTGCTCAAGTTGCAGCAAACAAAAGTTGCTTTTTTCATGACATTGGCAGATGGCAACAAGTCGAAGTTGTTGCGGCAAATTGTTCGGAAAGCGTTTCCTTAATTAGGGCCTTGTTAAACAATTTGTGATGCGTTTCAATTTGTCGCCTGAGTACTTTTGGAATAACGCTGGGAAAATCGAAAGTTGAATAGCTTAATTTGAACGTGTGCATTTAGTAAAGGGTGATACGGTCAAAATTTGGTCAAGGGAAAACGCGTGTAAATCGGTGAAATCGTTTATTTAAAAAATCAAATTAAATTTCTTTTTCAAGTTCAATTAGTATAAAATTCAGGAATTATATTCAGTTAGGCTTCCGCTTTTCCAAATCCGAATTGCCGGGCCTTACGCTTGACCCCTGCCATCAGATTTTGTACAGCCACCTTGTCCACCTTCTTCGCCGCAGAAAGCCAGTATGCCTTGAACTGCTGCTCGTCCTTAGCAGTTTTTTTGGTCTTCTTTAGGTTCCGCTTGACAATAGCCCAGTATTTCTCAATTGGGCGGAGCTCTGGCGTGTTGGGAGGGTTCTTGTCCTTGGGAACCACCTGCACGTTGTTGGCGGCGTACCACTCCATGGCCTTTTTACCGTAATGGCAAGATGCCAAATCCGGCCAAAACAGTACGGAACAACCGTGTTTCTTCAGGAAAGGCAGCAGACGTTTATTCAAACACTCTTTCACGTAAATTTCTTGGTTGACAGTCCCGGAAGCTATGAAAATGCTGCTTTTCAAGCCACAGGTACAGATGGCTTGCCAAACCAGATATTTCTTTGCGAACTTTGACAGTTTCGTGTGCTTGAAAATATCTGCTACCTTTCTCCTTCCTTTGCCGTATAAAACTCCTGTCCCGGAAGCTGCTTGTAGTCGGCTTTGACGTAGGTTTCGTCGTCCATTACCACGCAGTCGAACTTCGTCAGCATCGTCGTGTACAGCCTCCGGGATCGCGCTTGGCCGTCGTATTTTGTTTATCATCGCGATTTGGAGTCACTACCTTCTTGTAAGTCGATAGTCCGGCTCGTTTTTTGGCTCGATGCACGGTTGTAGACGATACACCCAGCTTATTTGCGGCATCTCGGAGAGATAGGTTAGGGTTTCGCTTGAAACTACCGGCAACTCTCTTTGTCGTCTCAGCGGCTTCCGGTTTTCGATTTCCCCGATCCAGACTTCCTGGCTGTCGGACAAACGTTCTCCAAACACTTTAATTACATTTGTAACGGTTGATTTGGCAACTTTTAGCGATTTTGCCAACTTTGCGTGCGAGTAGCTCGGATTTTTCGCGATGCGCGAGCAAAATTTTGATACGCTGCTCTTCTTGCTTGGACGGCATTTTGACAACTGAAGAGTGAATTCCAAAATCAAAATAGGAGCAACATTCTACACACACACACACCTTCAAAATGAGGGGTGTTCAGGTTTTTTAAATGCAAAATTGAAAGAAATACGTCAAGTTGATATTGACCAAATTTTGACCGTATCGCCCTTTAGTGTCTCAAACATAATTATGAAACGCGTATGTGTCATTTGTATCATATGTGATATTGCATTAATTTTTTTCTCGAGTTTTATAGTTACGACCACAAAAAGGCGTGAGTTCAAATTACGCCGTTTTTTTTTTAAATTCGATTTAAGATGTAGAATGACAATACGAACAGACTGGCGTTCATCATCTTAAATGTGTTTTTATTAACGTTATATTGATTTTCATTCGAGTTTTTGACTTTAACGACTTGAAAGGGCGTATTTCAAAATTTTGCACAAGGATTTTTTTTTTCAAATATAAGTCCAGTCGTGTGAAATGGTATTAAAAACCAATTGACGTTTTTCGTTATGATGATAAATGTGTTTTTCTATAATGTTATGTTGTTTTTTATTCGATTTTTTTCTTTTAAGACTTAAAAAGGGCGTAACTGAAATTTTTTTCCAAGGATTTTTTTTGAAAATTTGCCCAGAGGTACAGAATAACATGACAAACCATTTGGCGTTCATCGACTTAATGGTATATTATTTTTGATAGTAACGCTAAATAGAACACCGTGGTGGGTAAATGAGAAGACATTAAATTACGCTTATAAAAAAAATTGTTTTTAAAATCAATTTCAATTTAAAATTAACTAATTCATTAGTTGTTCTTTGTTTTGATAAATTGCAAATATAGGGCGCTATAGATAAAAATATGTATGCATAATTAACATTGTACCAACAACTAGTCAGATATGAAATAATATAATAATAATAAGATCAGAGGATTGTTTTTCAAACAAACAGAGAAATTTTATAATCTGATACAACGAAAATATTCCCAGGTACCATTTAAACCATTCCCTCCCGAATTCCTAGACAAATGCAATAGCAGAGCAAGAACCTTTTCTCAGTAACAAATTTCCACCCGTAAAAAACCCCGTAACTATTCCTATTATACAACCGAAACAAACTCCTAAGAAACGCATTTTCCCTTTTTCGTTAACCTTTGCTTGAACTTCGGGATAACGAACGACGTCGTGGCAGTTTCCCGAGGAGGAAAAACTTCCTCTGGGATTTAGATTTATCATAAAATATTTATAACTTACGCCCGTCCCACCTCGTTTTGTCAAAAAAGGAAACGAGTGTTGCGTTTCTTCTGGCAGAGTGTCTGCAACTAGAGCCATATAGATAGAGGAGAGGTACAACAAATGTGAAAAGTTTGCACACGCTCTGGCAACTCTGCGAAAGAGAGATGATTCTTGGGATTGTTGTGTATATTGTAGCTTCTGAAATTCTGATAAGGGAGCATGGCCAAAAGTCATTGTACACGGTGGATCACAGACAGAGAGGGGAAATATTCATGTCCTGGGTTTTCCTTATCGCATTCAGTGTGGTTCCGCCTCGGTGGTTACTTTTGATGCTGTCGTTTTCCACCTTCGAGTACGTTCGATGGGTGGGAAAGATGTGCGGAACATCCGATTGACTTTTTTCATCGGTGGGGGTTGGGGTAGTCTAGAGTAACGGGTTGTGGGATACGTACCTGAAAGTAAACAGAATAAAAAAGGGAAGGTGAGAATGATGCAATCAACTTGCTTTAATGTTGTTGTTTTTTCGTTGGAAAACTAAAGATCAATAATTATTTGAACTATTATTCAAAAGTGCATTCGATAACAACTAGGTAGACAAAAAAATTAATGCAGAATGCCATTAGGCTGAATGGGTCATTAAGCCTTATCGGTTACTTGCTGACTGAACGAGAGAAAATCCATTTATTTGTTTGCTAAGAATCACTTTCTGTGAGAATTTCAATGATGGAAAAAAACATCAACTTGGAATGTTTGCTGAGTTGGTGTTTTGAAATTTAAAACGAAATGTTCATGATTGAAAGAAGCATAAACCTCTCATAATGATTCAGTAGATTTTTGTCCCAAATAAACCAAAAGAACTGAGAACTTAGAACTCAATTTTGAATGAACACAATGACAACTGTCGGCATCCCGTGAGCTCGATTATAAGATCTGTTTCCACAATAATCCGGACATCTCAAAACATAAGTAAAAATAAATTTCGAATTAAAAAAATATGAGAGTTCATAATATCAGATGCATCGAAAATGATTTAACAATTCACGAAGTCAAATATAGTTTTCGATATTTGCATAAAATGTTCGAACTTTGTGCTTAACTAAAGGGTGTTTCGATCGAAATTTGGTCAACTTAAACCTGACGTATTTCCTTTCATCGTGCATTAAAAATATTTGCCACCCCTCATTTTGAAGATGTATGCGTGTAGCATCATGCCTTTATTCTGATTTTGAGATCAGCGCTTCAGTTATCAAAATGTCGTTGAAGGAAAAGAAGCAACGCATCAAAATTTTGCATGTGCATAGCAAATTTGGTGAAATTGTTGAATATGGGTAAACTGTTACCAACGTATTAAAAGTGTTTGGTGAACGTTTGTCGACAGCCAGACGAAGGCCAAAGCACGATCGTGAAAGTTGTACACGACGATGCTGACGAAGTTTGATTGCGTGGTTTGATTTCATTCTGCAACCGGACGGGGGAAGGTGGCAGATATTTTCAAGCCCATTAATCTGTCAAAGCTCGCAAAATATCTGGTGTGGCAGGCTATCTGTACCTGTGGCTTGAAGAGCAACGTTTTCATTGTGACCAGAACCATCAACCAGGAAATTTATCTGAGCGAGTGCCTACAAAAGCGTGTACTGCCTTTCCTGAAGCGACACAATTGTTCCATTCTATTTTGGCCTATGCTGCCAACAATGTTCAAAAAGTTCTCAAAAACAAGAACCCTCCCAACACGCCAGAGCTCCACAGAATCGAACAGTATTGGGCCATCGTCAAGCGGAACCTTAATAAGACTCAAACAGCTGTTGTGAGTGAGAAACAGTTCAAGGCAAACTGGCGTTCTGCGGCGAATAAAGTCCACAAGAAGACTGCACAAAATCTTATGGCAGGTATTAAACGAAAGACCCGGCAATTTGCATTCGGTAAAAGGGAAGCTTAGCTGAATATTTCTCCTGTATTCTGTATTAACTAAACTTGAAAAAGAAAAAGAATTTGACTTATTAATAAAAACTTTGATCGACTCACACACATTACTGTTTGACCAAATTTTGATCGGAACACCTTTTACATCGATTAGTGGTTTCTACAGACTCTTCACCAATTAGTTTGGACAAAAACAATCGCAAAGGATATCCCTTGGTGATTGTTTTTGTCCAAATTAATTGGACGCGTTCTATAAACTTGATTCCTTGTTTCTTTCCAGGAAGCTTCCGCTTCATCGGAGCGCAATATTTTTTGATTGGACATAAATTTGGACAATTTGTCTGATTTGCGGCTTTTAGTACAACCCACTTCATTTGTTTACGTAAAACTAATTAAAGCTTAAGAACAACGGCATCATGCATAATGCCAATTCGGACCGAACAGAGGCTTTCCCATCAAACATCAATGCTGAATAACAGTTTGTTCAAACAAATTTGGAGAAGTTGGTCAGCTTTTTCTTCTAGAAAGCAGACAAACTTCTCCAAGCTGAACAAGCGGATCTTTGAATCTGATGTTTGTCGTGTTTTTTCGTAGTTTTTGAAAAATGTTAGCTATTATAGCCGAGAGTAATTTCGGAACCGGTTCAATAAAGTAAAATGTAAATCAGGGATGCCAGATGTTTATTTCAAATGTCTGTGATAAATATTTGAAATGTCTGGGAATGTCTATAAAAGTCTGTAATTTTTGTTTAGAAAATTAGACTTCTTTCAACGAAAAGACGTAATAAGAGAGCGAAGTATGTCATTTCCGCTATTTGTGTGATTATGTAAACATGTCTGCATCTATTTCTTGGATTGTATGCAACCTTGCAATATTTTTTCATATTTTTAAAGTGACACTGAAGCTTGAAGCATTCGCATAGATGACACAATTTTCTATAGTTTTTTTTCCCTGAAACGCTCTTCCAGTTTTTTATTTTAAAATAAAATTTAGTTCTCATTTGATAAATTCAACAGACTTTTTTTTTATTCAACAATAACCATTGATGGTGTGTACCATATTTTAATATGGTGTCATTATCACTCATGATCATCAATATCATTATGGTCATAGGAAAGATTTTTGTATGGACTGCTTCTACGGTTAGTCAGTGATTATCTCTTAAATTTCAGGGAAACTCTCTCCTGATCTTCAGCAAGGCTCTTTGCTTTATTCTAGGAAGTTTCCTCCTGAACTTCAGGAAAAATTCCTCATGAGCTTCTTGGCAGTCACTCTTTATTTTCTTCGAAATGCACATTTAAGAAACCAACCTTACCTTCCAGAAACATTTGGTAATTTTTTTCCTGAACATAGTTACTTTCTAAACTTCTGATAAGTCCTAGCCGATAAGTCCTACGAGGAAAGTTTCTGCAAAACTTTGAGAAAGTACTCTCCCATAATTTCTTGGAAAATCTTCTTAAGTTGGTAAAAGTTTCTTCCTGAACTTTGAGAAGTTCTTTTCTGAACTGCCGAAATAATCTTCTCTGAACTTCAGGGGAGTATTCTTCTGAACTTCGGGGAAGTTTGTTCCTGAATTTCTGAGAAATTCTTGCTTGAACTACTAGAATTATCCCCCTATACTTCTGGAAAGTTTCTTCCTGATTTTATCAAAAGAATCTACCATAACTTCTGAAATTTCGTAAACTTCGAGAAGTTCTCATTCTGAAACGCTGAAATGTTCGATTTGGAACTTTAGGGAAGCTCTCTAGCACTTCTGGGTCGTTCTAACTAATTGTTTGGTCTCTTTGCACCTTCTGAACTTCCGAAGAGTTTTTTACTGATTTTTTTTTAATTCTTTCTTGACCCTACAGGTAGTTCCCTCTCTGGTAGGTTTCTTCTTGAAATTCGGGGAAGTTTTTTACTGAGCTTATTCTTTTAAAACTTCTAAATTTCCAGAACTGCAAGGAAAATTTTATTCCAAAATTTTTAGGAAATTTCATTTAAATTTGTTCTTGTTATTTCTTGCTGGACTTCTGAGAAGTCCTCTTCTGAACTTTTGGGAAGTTTTCTCCAGAACTTTGGGAAAGTTTGTTCCGGAACTATTGGTTAATTCGTGCTCAAATTAGCAGGAAGTACCCCCAATGCTCCTGGAAAGTTTCATTCTTTTCTCTCTAAAGAATTTTCAGAAATCCTTATTCTGAAATGCAAAATGTTCTCCTCTGAGCTGTTGGAAAAGCTGTCAAGCAATTCTAGAAAGTTCCGACTAACCTTGCGAAGTTTTTCTGGAACTTCTGGAAGTTACTTCCTGAACTCGAGAGAAGTTCTTTCCTCAACTGCTATGACGCATCATCCTGAGGATTTTTTTTCCTGATGTTTGAGAAATTATAGGTAGTGTCCTTCCTGGTTAGCTCCCGTCTGAAACTTGGGGAAGTTTTTTTTCTAAACTTCTGTGAAGTTCAATCTTGAATTTCTGGGAAGAACTCCAAAACCTCTGAAAAATTCTAAACTTCAGAGAAATCTTCTCCCCCACACTTCTTCCTGAAGCTCTGATAAGTCCTCTCCTGATTCTTGGGGAAATTCTGTCTGGAAACTCTGGTAAGTATGATCTTGAGCTTCGGTAAATAATTTTTTAAGGATCTTCTTGCATGCTTGCTCCCAATACTTCTGAAAAGTTTCTACCTGACCATAGGAGAATTTGTTTTCGAGGAAGTCTCTAAGTTTCTCAAATATGATTTGTGTTGTTGTGAACCTTGATTCTCGTTGTGACTAAATAGCGAAGGACCAATGTTACTAACGCTTTTTCGCATTTGTTTGAACACGCGTGGGATTGAACACTACCATTAGTAGGGACTCCATGGTACCCTCGGAAAGGGCCTATACGATACATATCTCCGGAACCATTGTGTCTCCAAGTGGCCCACCGCATTCGTTTCTTCATGGATTTATACTTTAAATGATACCTACGGTATTTTCAAATATTTCCACAAAGCTTCTTACCGTATCTACTAAATTGTTCAGATCCTCGTACGTTTTAAATCCGAACTTCATAGAATACCTCTATTTGAAATTTAAAAAATATTTCAAATGTCTGTAAAAGTCTGCAACATAAATAGAATGACTGCTAAATGTCTGCATCGTTAAAAAAGTCTTCAATAAAAATGAAAAATCTGCAAATTTACAGACATGTCTGTGAATATGGTATCCCTGATGTAAATACGGAGGACAAAACTTGATTCGCGTGATTGTTTATTCTATTCTTATATTGATGAACAACAAGGGTTAGCACGGGAAGGTAGAGCAAAACAAGTCAAGGTTTTTTTAATAAAAGGTACGCAAACGTAAGGTCTGGCAAAGTTAGCAATGGTATAACAGCTCTTCTTCTCTTAAAATGACATGTTCACAACTTAAATCTTTGAGGAGGTTTGGTGACTCTGGTTGAATGTCGTTGTTCAAACTGGTTGTTTGTATCCGATCCTGAAGAAGTAACTGGTTGCGTTTCCGGAGAGGCACTTGACTTCGGGGACTGGATTTCAGCAGGACTTACTAAGCTCTCTAGTTGAACTTGCTCCACTATTGGACTCAGTGCGGTACTTGATGCTTAAGGGGGACATTCAACCGATTCGGCTTTTGGCAGTGCTGGAACTGTTGTATCACGAGAAACATGACGTTCGTTCCAACTTCTCACAATTAATCGATGTGCCATTTCCAAAGTCTACCATCGTTGGACTTTTCAACAACACAGCCGTAATTTATTCTTCCCAAAATAATCACGAGCAGCGACTGTTACCCCCATGGCAAGTGTACGCGCACTAAGCTCTACTTCCATTGTTGCATCAGCTGAAGGCACCATCAAATCAATTCAGGACCGGATTTGACGATTGAAGACCATCAGGAACGGTGACGTAACAGGCTGAATAGTTTTTCGGTAACTGAGCAGAACTTTCCAAAGCTCTGCATGCCTTCGTGATCTGTCACAAATTAGCGGCTTCGTCTTACCCTTGAATGTATGAATGAATCGCCTGCCCATTTGTAGCTGGGTGGTACGGAGCATTCATCTTACGAAAGATTCCGTTGAGCTTGAGGAACCTCTGGAACTCTGCAGCAGTGGACTGCCGTAGGTTGCAAAAAACTCCCTGCAGGCGTGAACCATAGTGTGCGTTGTATTGTCCCTCACGATCTTCACTTCAGGCCACTTTGTAAACGCATCAACAAATACAATAAAGTTCTATCCTGTGAACGGCCCAGCAAAATCAACATTTACACGTTCAAAGAGTTGCTACGGTGTCTCCCAGCAGTGCAAAGGTGCTTTAGCAGGATTCGGCCAAGTGGACTGACAGGCCGCACAGTTTCGAACTAACTGCTCAATGTCCTTGTCAATTTGTTCCCATCAGACGTAACCTCTGGCGAGTGACTTCAGTCTAGTGCTCTCAAAGTGAGTCGAAAGTAATTCGGTCAACACCTTCTGTCGTAGCTCTGGTGGCACATTCACACGAATCCCTCGCATGGTTCGTAGGGCAGCCTTAGTCAGTAGACTCTTCTGACTCAGAGAAAATTTGCGTTACAGGCTCATTATCGGTTATCAGTTGGAACTTTCTCCCGTACAAGTAGTGATAGAACTTCCGTATACCAAAGATTATGGCATACGTTCCACGGTCTACCTGTTTGAATTTTCACTGCGTCTCGTTCAGCGTCTATTAGGCGTACTGGATCGGCCGCTCAGAGCCATCTGGGAAGATGTGGTTAAGCTCAGCGCCGACTCCATAGGGAGAAGAACAGGTCATCAGCACCAAAGGTAACTCAGGGTTGTAATGCTCCAAGAACCTCTCGAACTGCATCTCCTTCTTATCCTTCCTGAAAGCTTCGTCGCAAGACTTAGTCCACAGGTACATCGTTGCGTAGCAGCTGATTCAATGGGTAAATAGTAGTACTCAATTGCGGAGAGAATCTACCATAATAATTCAGAAATCCCACAGAAGATCGTACTTGTTCCTTCGTCTCTTGGTGTATCTCCACTCTTCGCAGACATTTCCATCGATACAACAACGTCACGTGCCCGCTCCAAGGTCAAATCACGGGACTCCAGCATACTAGCTTGAATTGTGCGATCCTTCAGACCATAACAAATTGATTCCGTAAGGCAGTCTTCAGGTAATCACCAAACTTGCCTGTCATAGCAAGTTTTCTCGTTACAATGGGATAATCATCGATCGATCGTCACACTGTTTTTGACACTTAAGGGCTAATTCTAAATCATTCTTGATGACAGTCTTTACCTCAACATTTAAAATTGATATAACTAGATATTGAAAATTTAATCACATCAGTTTGTATGCTTACTTCTGTGAGCAATCTGATAGAGTTCGATTCGATGTTCATTCACAAACAATCGAGATTTATCAATTTGAAATAGCAAGGTGAGTTTGCGAGAGCGAGATAAAAGATAGGAAAAAATACATGGAGCAGCGATTCACCTTAAAACAAACAAATTTCTAAAAATCTTCAGCGGCTCGGTGCCAACTTTTCTGGAACGACATCATATGTTTCTCCATGTTTCACCCATGTAGTGGAGTAGCATTGGCAGCTTGGCTTGCTCTCGAACTCCGAACAGCTGAAGAGCTCCTTCGAAGCGTTTCACCAACCGAGACCAACAATGAATGCATTCCAATTGGAATGCGAACAGCAGCGGCGCCATTAACAGATCCAAAAACTTTCAGAAACAGCACCGTTGGTGACACCTATTATGCTAGACATCCTCGTCGTGAGAATTTGTTATAGCCGAGAGTAATTTCGGAACCGGTTATAAAGTAAAATGTAATCACGGAGGACAAAACTAACAAAACTAGGCACGGGAAGGTAGAGCAAAACAAGTCAAGGTTTTTATAGTTAAAGGTATGCACACGTAAGATGTGGCAAAGTTAGCAATGATATAACAGTAGCAAATGCTTTTTTGGGCATAACAGAATAAAAAATGAGACCTGGAAGTTGTTTAAATTCCTAGAGAAGTCATTGTCCATAAAAACGCATGAAAACTTCACCAAGTATTCAGTAGTACAAACGTCGAACCCGTGCATTTGCTGTCAAGTTCTGTTCGACGTTGCGACTGAGAACTTTGAACTGTTTTGCTTCATAAAACTTCAGCTCCATACGCTGTTTTGTTTTTTTTTTTAACTAAAACAGGTGATATTCATACTTTACGAGTCACCATTCTTTAACATTCTTTAGGAGTAAGGATCAATATGACCCGGAATAGATTTTAAAAAAAATGCTACAACTTTTTGAAATAAGCGTCTAGACGATTGAATTTTCTTGTCTTTATCTAAATCATAGGAAGTTACGTTGCTGCAAAGAACCCAATTCGTTTGACAATTCTGAAAGGCTGTAAAAAAACATTGTGGAAACTATATCTGACCAAATTTTAAAGTCTTTAGAGTCAAATGCTCATTACAGTCACAATTTTCAGTTTCTGGAACGCACCCAAGTTTCTGGTGAATACTGTCCTTTTTGACCCGATTGGCCACAAGGAATCTGTGCCGGAAAAGGGCATGTTTTGCCACGATCCGTGAGGCAGTGACAGACGCAAATTTTCATCCATTCCATTCCATGGCCATTCCGGCACAATCCGAATGCCTGTAGTTTAAATAAAAAAAATCTGATTGTTTCATGCATTCTTTTTAAATTTGCTTAGGTAGGTCTAAATTACACCACCCTCCCCTATACAATTAACGTTTTAGTTATGCATTTCTACTCTCAAAATAATCGACACGTTATTTCAACGTGAAATTTCACGTAACTTTCACCTGAACACGTAACCAAATCTTCTTCAGTAGAATCAGGTGAAAATTACGTGCCAGTGAATTGTACGTGAAAAATCATGTAACAATTATATGATTTTCACGTAGAATGTGGATTGACGTGGAAATCACGTAGCTCTTACGTGAATTCTACGTGTTTATTACTGGTTTTGGCAGTGGACGAAAATTACGTGCGTTTCACGTGGATGTGACGTGTCGATTTTTTTGAGTGTAATACTGTTTTTATTGCGTATAGTGCGCCCAATTTAAATTATAATGTTTTGAAATTGGATATATCTTTCCAACATCATGGGATCCCAGTAGTGAACATAAATTTCTGCTAGAACTAAAGATGTGAAGAGAAAGTATCGATAGGTCCAATAGTGTTTAGTAGGCTATGAAATTGAATAGAAATAGTTTGAAATTGCGCGTAGGATTTTTTATTTAGCAGTATTTTGAAGCAAATACACATACTTTTCGTACACATCCCCATGCGGGGTAGGTCAAGGCAGGAACGAATCCGCCACCTTGACTGGCAAAAATGTACGCGTTTCACATCGCTAGAACAGTTCTGTGCCATTAGCGGAATTTAAGCACGATACCAAAGAAAGGTTGAAATCCTTCCATTTTCAACCTTCCTTTTCAAATATATAACATAGGTTAGGTGGGATATAATTGACATAGACGCGTATATGCCAAGCTGAGCAAAAAAATTTAATTCAGTGAACGCAGTGGTTCCACGCACCAAAAAATGCGAAGCTGAAAATGACATGTAAAATAGCATTGAAAATATATTGAAGGAGTGTTATAGTATAAAATGACAATGACAATATTAGTTGTATTAACATGTCTACAGATTGAGGTTCTGCTGCAATTGAGAACGGTCTCCTACATCCCCTACGAACCTTAAATATTTAAAATTATTTTACAATACCTGGGAAATCCATGGATGACATGAAATTATTCACGGTATGGAGAATAGTATATCTACAATTTTGATGTGCTGCTGCTACCGTGGAAAAACTAATTGATGTGATATAACCACAACACTGGAACTGACTCTTAGCTTCGGGTATTGACAAAGAATTCCTACTGAGCCCTTGCGGCACGTCAAGCCGACCAGTTCAGCGCAAAGGACAAGATCACCCAATCCTAGTTTGTATGAAAATAAAGACCACAGTTATTGGTCCATTTCAAGGCTAGAAGTAGACTTCTCTTGAAAAATCAAGAAGTTTGAACCGTCAAAATGCATGTTCCGATGAAAATTAGTATTTGTCGCTGCCTCACGGATAGTGGCCAAATATGCCCTCTATCCTGTCCTCTATATATGTTTAAAAGGGCAATAATCACCAGACACTAAAAATTGGGACTGTAATAAGCACTTTGACTGCAAAGTCTTTCAATTTGGTTTTATAGGTTTCCAAATTTGGAATTTTCAAATGTAATCCTTAAAAGGTTATAGAGTATTTTGTATACATCTAGTAACCTAATGTCCGTGCTCCATCACAATGTTTCCTGTTGTGATGTGTCCAACTCAATGGGTAAATTGAATAGTAGGTGAGTTTGAAAGAAGGGGAACTCGGTGTAGAGCACACGTACCCACTGGTTGACACTAAATATTGGCCAACGTGCTTTTGTACATTTGTTTGAGGATTTGTTAAGTGACACAAATTTCCAAATCCAAGGTTCAGTGCTCGGACTTTTTGTTCATGAATCTGGACAGTTTTCAAATCACATACTAGCATGCAATTGTGAGCTTGAAAATTTGTCATAAGGGCGTATTACGTTAAATCAGAGAGGGTAGATTCATCGATTTCTTTTACAATTTTTTCCTGGTTGTGACATTTCGCCCACTTGCATGTTGGACGGTGGGAGTTTCTTTCGTGATTTGGAGTCGGTGAATGTCTAGTTAGCTTATTACAGGATACGGAGGGACTGCTTGGGGAAGCATACATTGGTGAGCATTTGGATGATTTGTTTTTAGATCAGACCAATAACTAACCTTCAAACAGTTCAAATGAGTGGAACAGCCGACTGAGTTCATCAGATAAGCTCGAATGGGCTTCAGCTTAATAAACAACTGAGTATTATAAAATCTGTATCCACATTAATCCGGACACCTTCAAATCAATGCAGCTTTTGAAATATTGTACGTAGGAATGAAAACTTTCACTGTGGTATAGCTGAGAGTCTATGATGAAAAAGACTATAATTGATGTTTACATTTCATGTTTAGTATTCAAAATGGCGACGAAAGAAAAACAAGTGCGCGAGTGCATTTTGTACGGGCGTACGGCAAACCCTGACTGATCCTTGCAAAAACATTGGATTTGCCTAAATTCACTGTTCACGATGTGCTCAAATAATTTTCGGAACATTTGACGGTGGAGAGGAAACCGAGAAGTGACAAAAACATTGGACACGTTGATCCTGTCATGGACCGCAAAGGGATATTAACGAAATATCCAAATCGCTCCGTTCGAACGGTGGCTCGTAAAATAGGGATGTCGCCTGGTATTGTCCAAAAATCAAAACAACGTTTGGAGCTTAAGTCGTATAGAGTAAAAACAGTTCCAAATCGCAACGACAAACAGAACTTGACAGCAAAATCACGGGCTCGACGTTTGTACTGCGAATATTTGACGAAGTTTTCATGCGTTGTTATGGACGATGAAACTTATGTCCTGGAGAATTTCAAGCAGCTTCCAGGGCTGGCTTTTTATTCTGCTATGACCAGAAATGCTACAGCTAAACATTTCAGAACGAAGAAGGCATCGAAATTTCCCAAAAAAAACCTTGTGTGTCAAGCAATTTGCACGTGTGGCAAAAAGAATATATCGTTCGTCACTACAGGCACCATCAACAAAGAGATCTATCAGAAAGAGTGTCTGCAGAAGCGATTGCTACCCTTCATCCAAAGTCACAAAGAAAAACCTTTGTTCTGGCCCGATTTGGCATAATGCCACAATGCTAAAACTGTGATGGAGTGGTACCAAGCCAATCAAGTGAACATTGTACCAAAAACCTCTAGCCCACCAAATTGCCCAGAGCTACGACCAATCGAAAGATATTGTGCTCTGATGAAGCGGAAGCGTTCTGGAAAAAAGCTAGGAATCAAAGACATCAAACACTTCCAGCAAATTTGGACAAAGACGGCTTCTACTATTTCTGAAGAGTCTGTTCAAACGCTAATTGCAGGAGTTAAGCGCAAAGTTCGAAAATTTTTTGCAAATACCAAATAACTGTGCTTTGTCTTCACGAATTGTTAAAACACATCCCATTAATCTGAAATAAACAACTACGACGGAAATATAGTGCGAATTATATGTTTTATTCATGTTTTGAGGTGTCCGGATTGTTGCGGATACAGACCTTAGTCATTTATTCAATGAAATGTTCTCACTATTCTCATTCAGTGATCATGAAAGTGGTGTCCAACAGATAGTTGTAGTCAACCATCGACGGCCCGCAACAGTGGCTCTTAGTATCTTTTCAGAGTCAGGAAAACACTGTTAGGTGAATTAGCCAATAGGAACAACTGGCGCGCAACGTGGCGCATCACGCCACACAGTGCACCAATCAGGTGTTAGGGCACAGAATGCGCATAGGTAAGCATAATTAGGTAATAAAAACGAGCCAGCAACGCGGCTCGTCCTCTTTCCTTATTTGGTAATTTGTGTAGCAACATCGTTAAAGGTAGTGAATAAAAGTGTGTTCTAGAATTATTTAGTTTTTAAAAACGTAGAACAGTCAAGGAAATCCCTAACTCAGATAGTGAGAATAGATCTTTTTAGTCACAGCGTATCGTTAACCAAAGCGACCCCTGCTGCTAACCTTCTCCTAACTTTCCAACATCCCAGTGATTTCTCGTGGAAGCGCAGAGGATTTCTTGGCTTCCTTCAAAGCGAGTATCACGTCAACACGTTCCTGCCAATTCCCTACTTGACCAGCATTCGGGCACGGCCAGCGCCGATATTGCTTTATAATGGGTCACCAGTTTTTACACATTGAGGATGTATGTTTTTTTTTCCTCTGTTCGGAACATTAACCACTGCGACCAGTAATTTGATCTATTGTACTAGATCCCGCATCCTTTGTTTAGTGCATGTCGAGTTACCTCATCACTATTGAGAAATGATGAAGTATTCGGTGTTGTTACAGTTGTCATTGTTTGTTTTGTTGGCAATGAATCGAATTTTATTGAAAGTTTACGCTATTTAAACCCTTTAAAGACGCGCCCATTTATCAGTCAAATTCAGATTTAGTGCAAAGAAAACAAACTATGACTCCGATACTGACCATGCATCAGGACCCTAGTCCTAACAAATTCAAAATATAGAACATAATACAGACAATGAGAATTCACATAAATGAAGACTGACCATGTTTTACTTATTCCAAGCTCATCCTCGCACTATCGGGGTACAAAACGAATATTGTCACTTTTCACAAGTTTTCATGAAATGTAATAAGGACTGAGAAATGATTCTTTGACTACAAAAAACATATATGTTCCCTAGTTTGAATTTACTCGGACTAGGGTTCGGTGGTAGATCTGATACCCCGTAACACACCACGAAAAGGTGATCTACCAGCGTTACGGATCATGTCATGTTGTTAGTATGTTAGTCCCAAACATCGTCTATTGGTTCTTTGTGTAAATACAGCTGATCTGGCAATAACGGAGCAGCATCCGTGGGCGGTCAATCATGCTCATGCTCGATGTGAATTTGAAATCCATGTCAATATGGCCCGAAAACACCCAAGGAAGGTTAAAATCTCTTCGCCTTTCGGTCCATAAACATATCGGCACGTCCGTTGTTTTTATCGCTTCTCGTTTTCCTCTCGGTCGTCAAACGTTCCTAGAATGATTTGAGCCTGCTGAGATTCATATCCAAATAAGCGAATGGTGAAGACGCAGAGCTGATATTCGCAACGTCCTCTGATTGATCTATGCACAAACCAAAGAAATGTGCAAAGTTTCATCTAAATTGAAGACAGTCGTGCCTATGCAGGTCAAATTTGCCAGATGTTTGCCAGATGTTGATCCCAAACGTAAATATCCATTTCAATTATTGAAATTGAAAATCAACTCGTCAATTAAGGAATCCAACTTGATAAAAGAAGAAGACACCGAGTGGTGATAAATCTGACAGCTCCCATGTTACAGTATAGGACGCAACTTTTAAAATGGTTCTAGAAAATTCAAATGAAATTGAATGAAATGAAAAATCCAAAACTGCTCAATAAAGAACTTTTCAGCCAATAAAAATATAAGTAAAATAATGTATAGTTTAGGATTCTTCTTACATCATACAACAAACCGCTTTTCATTAGAATTTTATTTGAATTTTCTAGAAGCATTTTAAAAGTTTCGTCCTATACTTTAACATGGGAGCTGTCAGATTTATCACCACTCGGTGTCTTCTTCTTTTTTCATGTTAGATTCCTCAATATGCTAGGTTGGAAAAGTATCTTCATTCCAACAGTGCTTCTTCTGCATAAGTGAGTGAAAACAGTAAAACAACTCATTTCCTTACTTTCTTACTTGAGATTGCAAACAAAATCAACAGTGTCGTCAACGGCAAAAGACTTCAGAAAGGCCAACAAAGCACAACTAACGGACGATCAGGTGATACGCAGCGAAGAAACGGACACTCCAAATGAAGTCAATCTTCATGAAAAAATTAATGCAATTCAAATCCAAGCAGAAGAACCCAACAATTAGTGAGCCCCGGAAAAAGTGCCACACTTAATCGATACAATTTCATTAGGCATTCCGAGCAGGATAGCAACTTGTCAGAACGAAAAAAAAGCAGAAAGAATAGGACCCATTGCACAGCAAACGAATGGCACACGTCATTATGCATTCCTGTCAGGTTATTCCATTTCCCCCCTCCGAAAAGTGGTATAACATGAACCAACATAGTCTATGCCGTCTCGTCGCAGTAATTTGACTGGAAGCTGGCAAAAACGGAAACAACAAAATTTCATTTACTACTCCAGAAGATGTGACTGGCGGTGATGGCGGTGTCTACCGCCCCCCAATGGGTAAGAAATGACGGCGGTGGAGATGGTAATTGGTCTAGTGAGATGAGGAGCAAGTGGAAACGCACATAAAAATGTTCCTAGATCGAGCTTGTGTATGCACGGAGAGAACAGCAGCCAGCGAAATGCAGACGGTTGTGTTTTTTAGCCAGCAATGAGTTTTGGAAAAAGGGTGGAGCTCAGAAAACAACGGAACAGGGTAAAACATGTCCCGAATTCCGGTTTCCGCATTCAACAGACTGTAAGAAAGGCGGTGGCGGCGGAAGCAACGGAACGAGCGCCAGGGACACGTTTGCGTTTCACATTTGCCTATGCCTGCGAGATATTCCGTCTTTTCGTGTTCGTGTCTCTGCGTTGGCTGAACGAGTTGGGTGGTGGTACTTGAGAGAGAGAGTCTTCTGAAAATTACTTAAGGTGCCCCTGGTGAATGCCGGAGGAATACCCTGCTCGGCACTTGAATTCTGAGCAAGGTATTGTTCGACAAAAAACGAAGAATAATGATTATGCTACTACCGAAAACTGTGTTCATGTTTTGCTCTTATAGGTGGGTCTTCACACGGAGGAAAGTAGCTTGCATGCTCCTTCTATTACATACCTACTATTGTCAGTGGAAGCAGTGGCAGCTGAACGAACAAAGAACATGTAGGTAGATTCCGCAATGCGATCTCCAAAAGGTATTTGAATTGTTCAGTTCGTTGAACGGTAGCGCGACAAAAAAAACCTAAATATACACCAGATGCGCTGATTGTCATCAAATAAACAAACGAGCGGAGACATAGAACTTAAGAACTTATAAGAAAAATTCAACTTCTTGATCAACACCCTCGTTCCATTCCTCTCAGTGACTGAGTAGAAACGTGTTCCTTTTTCTTTTTCTTACACGGAAAAGTTACTCATTTTTTGTTAAAAGTGGATTAACTCAAAAATTGAGTTGATGCACTTTTTACGAAAATTTAGTAGCTTTTCCGTGAGGAAAAAAGTACAGTAATACAATTGAGAGAGCTGGTGTTTTGAGCGTGAAGAAATTCACGAATCTTTTTCTTTAATGACAAATTTGACTAACTCAGTATATAACCGATCGAAGCGTAGTGTTCGCATGAGAAGATGGGTTTATTTTCATGATTTACACTTATATTTTTGGAATTTTTTGGAACCGTACGTGTCATACAAGAAGAAGAATTTTGTGTTACGACCCTGAATTTGCCAGAATGCAACCTGAAAGAGCAAGTAGGCTGCGCCAGTAAACAGAATTGACATTTGTTTTCAAACTGAAATTTTCCTGTTGTTTTGATAGGTTTTGATCATCAATTTTCAAAGTGTTTCCCTCCCTTCACAGAGAGTCCGGACACTAAAGTGTTTGTATATAAATTCTATGGCAGCGCTTCTAGCGGCCGATTGTGTATTTTTGAAAGCGATTTTTTTAAGCTTACGTGTTTTGGTGCGAAAACCTCATCTCGATACGTTTAGTGCTAGGTAGAAAAGGCAAAAAGAAACTCGACATTGCCGGTGTTTTAGTGGTTCCATGATCGCAAAAGTGATGCCTGGACGGTTAAAAGCAGTGTCCTTCTAGAACTTTGGATCAGTAGCTGAATTGAAATGTTGAGGTCAATCAAGGGAAACCTAGGACTCTTGAATCGGGATGTAGCCAAAAAACATGGTGCTTGCGGTTTGGAAAATCATTCTACGAGAAAATTCTATTCATCGCGTGCCTTTATGCAACCAAACAGAATGAGGAAGCAGAATCAAGTAGCCAAAACACGAAGCCGGAAGCTGTACGATCTGATTTTGACAAAATACTTCATTTTTGATCGCCTCATTTCCTGCCAATCGTTTTGGAGCATAACCATAGAGCACTTCTGTATAGCTTTGCTTATCGCATAATCAAGATGTGCATTCCAGTTCAGCCTAGCATCCAGTTTTCGTCTAGGTAGAGGAGGATGGTACAAAAGGCACCGTTTAAGCAACATCGTGAATAACTAGGGAACGGAAGCTGAAATTTCAGAATATTGAGTATGGTGTATTACGATGTTTTCGTTGTAGATCAAATATGATTTAAATTCAAAACGATGATTATTCATGTTTTTTTAAACTTTTTCCAATTTCTAGACAAAACAGTCAAAAGGTCGAGAGTAACATTTATAATCAATGACCTCTTGCGTAATTTTCTGGGATCTGCTTGTTCTCACAACCAAAAAAGCACCAGATACAGAGAGAGAGGGACTTATTACCTTCCCATCGGTAGTGAATATAGATGTAAGCAACCTGGCATTTCCTCGAAATTTACGTTTTAAGTCATTGTTTACAATTGTTTTTTTCGATTTTTTGACGATTTTGTCTAGATTTGATCTCAAAACGACACCGGGGTAAAACGCCTGTTTAATTGCTAAATATGCACCCCGAAATTGGGGTAAGACGCACCACAACACTGGGATACAATGCACCACTCTATTGGGATAGCATGCACCGCTTGTTAAGAGTAAAAAAAGGCTATAAAAAGTTACTTATTAGAGGTTTAAAGTTTAAACATATCGCCACGTCCTTTTAGGTTTGTTTGATAGTCAAGCAGTCTATGGGTACACCCAAAAAAAAATTCACATAATCAGTGGAAAATATCCACTAGAAATTCACATAACTTTCATGTGATTCGGGAAGTGAAAAATGCTCTATAAAATCAAGTGAATCTTATGTGTCCAGTGAAATGTAAATGATAAGTCAAGTAGAATTTTTTTTCTATGTGATATTCATGTAAAAGTCACTTATTTTAGTATTGGAAAAAATCTACCTGCGTTTCCAGTAGTAGCTAAGTGAAATATTTTTTCAGTGTATAGAATAAAGACGTTGCGCAAAACGTTGTGATATGTTACCAGCTCCTCGTTATATACACGCTTAGAAAAAAGTACACAAAGGAGCTGTTAAGTGTGGGAAGCCCGTTGGGTATAATTGTGTTTATCTACCATTGGGTTTAAATTACTAACTTTTGGGTATAATTTTACCAGAAGTAAGTTATTTATACCTAACATTGGCTTCATACATTTTACCACTCCACTGGGTATTTTTTTCAAAGCGTGTAGACGTATACCTAACGCCACGGTGCGTTCAGCCCCAGTTTTAGATTTGCATGGTTTTGCCTCTATATACTGAAAATACGTGGAATTATAGTGATGTTTTGATACTATCTTGAAGTTTTGTGGTTTACAATATATGTGAAGTGCATTTATTATAAACCATGGATATTAACACGTGGTAAAGGCTAATGTGGTTAATTCTATTATTAACATGTGCGGTAGATTAGGAACAATTTCTTCAATTTTGATCATATTTTGATGTATTTAGTGCATTGTTGTACTAAAAATTATAAGTTATGCGGTTTTATTTAAAAATTCATAAAGTTTCATTCCGTTAAAGCTATATCTTTGAAGATTTCAGCATATTTATGGAGTGGGTCATTCTACCCCACCAGTGCGTTTTGTACTGTTCTCCCCTATTTAACCTGTTTACTAAATTGAATGTGTTCTCTTCCAAGCTCTAGTGTTTCAAGGTTAAACTTTATCTTTCTTGTGAAAGAAACGATTACTACTTTTGATGAATTAATACTTATACCCTTCTTCATTAGCTTAGCATTGACGTTTGTACACAACCATGCAACCGTTGGTGATAGGGAAGATTTGGTATCTACCTTGAGAAGACACGGGGAACCCACGTAACCTTCAGTAACTATTCAAAATGGGCCAGTGATGTATATGAATGGAGACTGGATGAAACCTGTGGAAAACCATGACATCCCTTACAAGATATGTGAAACGTCACCTATAGATTGGGAAGTCGGAGGTCCCACTGTTCGT
Organism: Aedes japonicus; assembly: GCA_034211315.2. Classification (NCBI taxonomy): domain Eukaryota; kingdom Metazoa; phylum Arthropoda; class Insecta; order Diptera; family Culicidae; genus Aedes; species Aedes japonicus. The sequence continues at coordinate 74,621 of JASCZW010006032.1, forward strand.
CATGGCTCAATAAAATTCTTCACAGATGGCTCAAAAATTGGAACAAAAACGGGAGCAGGAATCTTCGGCCCTGGGGTAGAAATCTCAGTGGCGATGGGGAACTATCCAACGGTTTTCCAAGCGGAGATCTTTGCTATAATAAAATGTGTTAACGTTTGTCTGAAGAAAAAATATAGATATGCAAATATTTGTATTTTTACAGACAGCCAAACGGCACTCAAAGCGTTAAGTAATTATAAATGTACATCCAAACATGTCTGGAAATGCATTCTTTCATTGCGAAAGGTGTGCAAAAAGAACTCGGTAAATTTATTCTGGGTTCCGGGACACTGTGGCATTGAAGGCAATGAAAGGGCAGACGAGCTTGCTAAACAAGGTTCAAATGCACAGTTTATTGGTCCAGAACCATTCTGCAAGATATCATACTGTGCCATAAAAATGAAATTAAAATCTTGGGAAGAGCAAAGGGTGATGACCAATTGGTTGGTCACCACAAAGTGTTCTCAAGCAAAAAGGTTTATAATTCCAAATGCTACAATTAGTAAAAAGCTTCTGGAACTCAATAAGAGAGTTCTTTGTACCTTTACTGGCCTAGAGTTACAAACCAGAACCAACTAAATACAACAACAATAACAGACCATCCGGACAACGACCACATCAGATCGCAAAGTCAGCAGTAAGGCCACCACAGCAAAACCAGCACATGGCAACACCGAGTCAGCATCATCGTCAACGACCGATCGAATGCAGACTCATCAATTAAAAACGATGAAGAGGTCTCCCGCACCTTCTTTGTACGTAGTATAGAACCTTTATTCAGTGTTATTTGATTAAGTAAATAAACAGTGAAAGTCGAAATAATAGTTTTTTAAAAAAGCCTATCACGGCCACGATCACATACTTAATTCTAATAACCGGACATTGCCCGAGTAGATATCATTTGAAAAACATTTGCCATGTTCAGAATGATATCTGTCGTTTCTGTAACAAGGAACGTGAAACCTCGGAACATCTGCTTTGCAGTTGTGATGCTGTGTACAAGAGCAGACTTAAATTTCTGTACAGTGGCTAGATGCAACCTAAAGAAATTTGGACTACAAATCCTGGGAAGGTGGTAAGTTTTATAAACTCAATTTTGCCTGACTGGGAGACGCGTCTTAGGCTGGTCACTTGACAAATGGTGATCTAGCTTTAAGATGCGAATTAATATAGTAAACAAGGGTATACCACAAAAGTTCAACTCAGTGGACGCAGTGGTTCTATGCCCCAACAAAAAAAAAACCTCCAGTAGATATGGCTGGAAAGAATAGTTGACTAGAATGCCCTGTTTGGTGTACAGAACAAAAAGTTATTCAAAAATGGCCGTTGGGAGCATCTAGTCTAAGAAGGTTAAGTGATGCTCTATTTTTCTTCAAACGGTTGGGCCTTAAGCATTAACTATAGTTCTAGCTCCCTATGGATTATGGTTATAGCACCAATAGTCGCTCTCTGGGAATAGAAGAATGTCTGAAAATATAAGAACGGGTAGTGAAAGAGAACTTGTAAGATTTCTTTAATTACTGTGACAACATTGCGTTACTTCAATATACAACTTTATGGACCATTATTTAATCAGTCATCATCACATTTTTTATCAATCACAAATAAAAAACGATCCTAAGGCAAAGCATCATTTTTTGGTTCATTATCCAAATATTAATCAAGCATCCGGACCCGCGGAATAAATAAAGAATTTTAAAAACGAGGCAAAGGATTATGAATTTTAAAAACGAAACAAAGGATTCAACCAGTTTTTGCACATCAAGTAATCGCGCAAAAATGTATGTTACACGTTGTCTGTGAAAGCTTCATGGCAGGTTTTATATGAACGGCCAAACGATAATAATGTTTTTTTCGAGTATCAGTTGAAGGAAAGTTCAATTTATATGACTTGCGTTTGAAAAACTATTGATTAAGGGTTTAAAATGATGTGTTCAAATGTAGTTATGTTAAAAGGAACCAATTTAAGACAGGGTTCTTTATTCCTATGTTCAGCTATGAAAGCAAATATGTATACCAAATAATGGATACCCGAGTAGGAGACAACAACATATGAATACCTATGATCTAGATAACTGGCCTTAAAGAGCTCAGATTAAGAGGTAAAATACCTAAGAATTGCAAGCAAAATATCTCTGGAATAACAAAACCTTTTATTTTGGATACCTGGAATACCTGAGAGGTACTATTTTGGTATTGTCTTACCTCAGTTTGGTATTCGCATAACATTGTGGGAACAATTTTATGGTATTATCCTCAGGTATTTTACCTCTTAATTTGAGCTCCTAAATACCAAAACTAGTTATTAAGTTATTCGTCCCTGCTCGGGTATAGCAAAACATCCATAAATATATCACTCTATTGTGAAATCACATATATAAATCATATGGAACCTATGATAATCATTTGAAGCAATTGAATATCTTCCAATTATTGAAATTGTACCTTTCGATAGTTTCAACATGCAACCTGAAAATGTTGCTCTGCCGCTAAAAACCAATCCGAATTCTCCCTTTTGCATTCAAGCCCAATCTCCAATCGGCCGCAACAACTTGGTTGTGTAGCAGCACATGCACTTCCGGCCGACGCTGGAAATTATACTGCATTCCTGGTGGCCTTCAACACTTCAGCATACTTTTCCACTTAGAAACGGTATCATTGCGCTGGCAACTGCTAATTATCGCAGCAAACGTTCACTTCGCGAAACTTTCTTCATACCAATTGCAAACTTCATGGAGAGATTTAATCGAAAAACCAACCGAACTTAACGTCAAAATTCATTCAAAAGCAAATAACCTACACTCTTCACTGTCCCACACACTTTTAACTAATTTAAAATCAATATAAAAATGTGAATTTTCAACAGAAAAAAAACGCAGCAGAAGAAAATAACACGTCAAATTTTAAGCACGTATTACTTCGATCCTAATGCTTATACCCTTCTTCATATACTAAAATTAGATTCCTTTTAGAGCCTGTTGAATTCTGTCCGATGTCATATTGTCAAACATTTTCCTCATTCTAAGATGACTATATCATCCACAAAGCCAACTAACTCGAAACCTTTCGCTTCTAAGCTTCTGAGAAGATCATCTTTTACTAAGGATCACTAAAAATCTTACCCATTAACCTCGGGTAAACCACGAGTAAACGGTTCAAGGTGTACTGAACCTAATAATTTTATAAATAAAAAAAATAATGAATTATCGGCTCCGTAAAGCTAATGTGGTTGCCAACCAAATGAACGAACTTGATAGAAAATAAAAACTTATGACCACATAAGTGGGGAGAGAACTACCTCATGGAGGCATTCGATGCCCTTACCTCAAAAGAAGCTCATCCTAGCTGAGAAGTGATTTCTCTTTTTACAAGCGTGGTGTGAAACCAGTTGACAATGCTGGGTTAGAATTCTTCTTCTTTATATTTTGAGCCATTGAGGAATAAGATGTACTGTCAAACGCTACTTCCTTCAATGTCCAAGAAATAACCAAGCGCAATATCTTTTACTGGCACAGATTTTTTGACTTGTTTTACTAAAGGGTGTCCCACATCAAATTGCATCACGGAAAAAATGCTGTAGAAAATTACCCATTGAGTATTTTTTCTTGAAAATTTGGGTGGATGTTGTTTAGAGTGTTTTTCTGTCGCTGTCAGCTTTCGAAAATTGGAAGAAAACGGCGTCACCCGAAAAGCAACGTCGCAAATTGTTTTTGCGCAAGCACCTGATAAATCCTCAACTCTCTCATCTCTCATCGGAAAACAACTCGGAGTCGTGCTGTCAACGTTTAGTTGTGAATAAACGTTACTATGAAACTCTGAGCACCGAATGAAAGCAGAAATGCGGTCAGAATGGATGTTCTATTAGTGATCAGGATCACAAGCGTGTCGTGAAAGCGTTTAAGCGGAATCCCAATGTTTCGGTCAGGGATGTGGCGAAAAAGTTGAATCTGTCCAAGTCTTTCGTTCAGAGAGCCAAGGACCGGGAGGGACTTTATACGTACACAGCGCAGAAGTTTCCAAATCATGACGAACGGCAAAATACGGTGGGAATGTCACGGGCCCGGAAACGGTGCACCCAGATGCAGAATCCTTATTTTCTTACCATGGATGATGAGACTTACGCCAAGGTGGACTTCTGGCAGCTTCCGGAGCTACTGTTCTTCACCGCCCAGCACAAGTTTGATGTTCCGGAGGAAAAAAACAAGCAGAAAGTTTCAAAATTTGCATACTTGAAATACATGATTTGGCAAGCAATCTGCTCGTGTGGCAAACGGGGTGCGCCATTCGTGACTACCGGGATTGTAAACCGAGAGATCTACCTCAAGGAGTGTCTACAGAAGCGTCTGCTTCCTCTGTTGAAGCAAAACGAGGGCTCTACGATCTTTAGGTTGCATCTAGCTTCGTGCCACTATTTAAATGTTGTCCTGGAGTGGTACGAAGCCAACGGGGTCATTTTTGTACACAAGGCATGAGCTCCCCTAACGCACCGGAACTAAGGCTAATCGAAAAATACTGGGCTATTCGAAGCAGCCACTACGAAAGCATCCCAAGAAGGTCAAATCTGAGGAAGACGAGAAGAAATAGTGGGTTTTTGGTACAGATCGGCAGCCAGATGTAGTACGGAACCTAATGAGTGGAGCTAAGCGTACGGGTATGGTTTTGAAATTGAATAAAATAAATATGTCAAAAGCTTACAAGGTAATTTTCTACAACGGTTTTTTCTGTGATGCAATTTGACGTGAGACACCCTTTAGCATATGAAGCGCTGTAACTATTGACCAGATTGTTAAGCAAAACTGAAATATCGACAATGAATGCTTCTGCATATATAGTAAGTTGACTAGATATATTCCTTCAAAATCCTTTCTATTGTCTTCAGTAGCACTGATGAAAGACTAATAGGTCTGAACGATTTTGGATTCGTGTTATCACGCTTACCAGTTTTCTTTATTAAATTTAAATCCAGACACAATAGCTTTACCTCATTTGAAAGGTTATGGTCTGAAAAATGCATTATTGGTGGTAAAAAACCGAGTTTCAGTAACATTGGCCACCGGGAATCTGCCTCAAAGAGAAGGAGGTTCTGATTTCGATGTGTGAGAAGAATTGTATACAATACATTCCAGAGTAGTTGTAGAGAAATGTCGTCTTCGACTAAGTTTCTTAAAATGTCAGTTTTTATCTTTTGTCATTATCTCATTAGTTCCAGATGTTGCCGCAGATATGGCGCTGCAGTCTATCTTAGCCGAATGGAGCTCTACAGAGTTGTCGAATTCGTCAAAGTTTCTCAGTATGTCATTTGTCGGCTTGTGAGATAATCGTATTAGTTTCAGACCTTGCCGCAGAGATTGCGCCGCTATCTTTGAAAAATAAACTCTAGAGAGTTGCCGTTTTCTTCAAAGTATCTTAGAATTTCATTTGCCGTCGTCTCTGCGTCATCTTTGCGGCACAATATCGAACTAATCTGATAATGCCAAATGAATGCATTTATCGTCCTGAACAATATGAAACTAATTTTATAATGCCAAATTACTCCATAAACTAAACTGAACAACGTTTCAACAACTTTCAGACTAAATACAACTGCAACTCTCTAGAGCTCTAGGGTCCTCCCTTAGCTCAGTCGATAAAGACGCGGCTACAAAGCAACACCATGCTGGAGCTGGCTGGGTTTGATTCCCGGTCGGGGTTTTTTTTTTGTACACTCTTCAAATCTTCAACAAGCGAAAAATCAGAATTGTGCAGCCAAAATGAACACCGCTTCTAATTCTGTCGAACATGTGGAGTACGACGCTGATTGGATGAAACGATTTCAATACGTACAAATTTATGTTCACATAATAATCTACAACGTTGTACACACACAACTAGCGGAGCGTATGGTACGGTATGTCCACTCACCCTTACTTCCCTACAGATTCACAAAATGCGTTGTGGTCAAGGATAAGTCGCTTAGAACATCGTGCAAGCCACGATGTCTTACACACTAGACGAATAATAACATAACTGCGGCACTTCGATTTTCTATCCATAGCACATGTGTGGCACACTGCGGAATACATTTGACAGTTGAGTTTGTAGAAATAAGAAACCAGCAACCTTGCCAATATGCATTGGCTGGTTACCAGGCTCAGCAGAAAATGGCAATTTGAGCAGTTTCGTCAGTCTGGATTGTGCTCTCATGCCGTGCGGTTCTATTTCTATTTGCTGAAGGAAGTGCTATTGCTACCCAACGCTACAACAATTTTGAACAGCAACTTTCAGTGCAAATACTACCAACATTTTGTTATTGCCTCATCTTTTCGATCATGGTATCTTCTGCACCGGCTTGATATCGCATTGGAAATTCCTCTTCGGTCCATCGGATTCTTATATTTATCTGCTTGGACGACGATTTGAAGCAAATTATTCTGCCACTATGGCAAATAAACGCAAACGTAGAGGGCAATCTACTGATTCGCCTTCAAATCAAATCAATGTGAGTAATCAATTTGATATGCTCACAGATGATGAGAGTGATCCATCATCAAACCAGAATTCGAATAAACATTCTCGATTGAGATAGGAAAAAGTTCCTCCATTGTGGTGACAATACTTCGATTTCCATGCTTCGCAAGGAAATCTTAACATTTGCTGAAGGTGTGAAATATTTCCTTCAAATTTCCAGACCAGGTGAATGCCGTTTGCTTGTAAAAACCTTGGACGGATTCAAACGTATTCTTGAGTATCTTACTCAGAAGCAATATAATTTCTTCACATACGACACCAAAGCTGAGCGTCTTTTCAAGGTTGTCTTGAAAGGTCTGCCCAGTGGTGAATCTGTAGAAGAAATAAAAACGAACTAATAAAATTACTTGAACCTAGCCCAGTCCAAGTAATTAAAATGAAAACAAAATCCCGGCCTGGTGATTCTCGCAAAGGGATTTCACATGATTTCTTTTTAGTTCACTTCAAGTCAAGTGAACTCAATAACCTTAAGGCTTTAGAAAAAGCAAGCCTTTTGCTCCATGTCATAGTGAAGTGGGAATATTTCAAAAAGACTGGAGCAAACTTCCAAAGCCTCAAGTGCCAGGGATGGGGTCACGGAACAAGGCATTGCCATATGGTTGGCAAATGCATGAATTGTGGTGATTCCTCACACACAAAGGACAACTGTCCTGTGAAGGAAGATCCTAAAAATTTAAATGTTCGAATTGTGGTGAAACCTATAAATCAAATTTTGGGAATGCAAGACTCGCAAAGCAACCTTGCAGTCGCGCACTGAACGACAGGTAGGAAACAATATACGTTCCCGACCAACTACTACCCATTTTGCAGCTGTTAACATCGACCAGCGAAGAACAAGTTCCTACCAAACCGTCGGTAGAAACAGTGGACAGGTTTTTCCATCCGCAACTTCAAACGATCAACGAGGAGCAACTACTATTTCGATACCTGTAGGTACCAACATGGTTCATTCTGCAAACCGTACATTTATACCTAACCGTGTTATTAACAATGTTCAACATGTAAATGGACCTACCTATGCTTCCGTTGCAGCGGGTAGGAACCAAAACCCACAGAACTTCTCAACGGGACTTCTGATGAATTCGATGATTTAGGTAGCATATCCGCTCCTAAATTAGAATTTTTACAGCAATCGTTAATCGATATGATAACCGATATGCTTAAAACCAATTCCATGTTTGATGCTATTCAAACTAGTATTAAATTTGCCAATAATATTGTCATGACATTGAAATTCAGTAATGGATTTTAAGTCATTAAATATTTTGAATTGGAATGCTCGATCCATCAGAGATAACGAGGACGAGCTATTTTATTTTTTAAGGATTCATAACGTGCGCATTGCTGTTATAACTGAGACTTATCTCAAACCTGCCCAAAAGGTCAAAAGAGATCCAAATTATTTTGTCTACCGCAATGATCGCCTTAATGGAGCTAGTGGTAGCGTTGCCATCATTGTCCATAGGCGAATCAAACATCACATTCTTTCTTCGACTTGAAACCAAAGTTTTTGAAACTTTGGGGTTTCAGTTGAAACAAAATTTAGCCAATTTACTTTTATAGCAGCCGATTTCCTCTTTCAATGCACTGGCTCAAAGATGTGACCTTCAGAAACTTACCTGTCATAGGTCTAAATTCTTCTAATATCTTCGTCAATGCAAAACACCAGCTCATGGAATAGTTCTCAAGCAATGCCAATGGCAATATACTATTTGACCATTGTTCTGCAGGCTATTACACAATACAATACCCAAACGGTCCAACTTGCTTTTCTTCAGCCAGAAATCCCTCAACTATTGATTTGGCCTAATTGATTCATGTCAACTTTGTAGTCAATTGATAACCCATGCTGACTTTGGTTCTGATCACCTTCCAGTTACATTTGAAATATCTCAAGAAATCATTTCTAATTCCATCAGTTCTACTTTCAACTACCATAGAGCTGATTGGGATCAATAACGAACATTTATGGAATACAACTTTGATCCTAATGTTCCATTGCAAACAAGAAATGAAATTGACAATGCTCTTGAATCTCTGGCTTTTTCAATAGTTAGAGCAAGAGCAGCTTCAGTGCCTAAATGCGAGGTTAAATTCGATTCAGTTATAATTGATGACGATCTTCAGTTCTTCATTCGTCTGAAAAATATACGTAGGCGTCAATATCAACGAACACGTGATCCCGTTATGAAAGTCATATGGCGAGATTTACAAAAGCAAATTAAAAAACGCTTCTCTGCCCTGAGGAACAACAATTTTGCAAATAATGTGTCAAAATTAGATCCGAGTTCCAAACCATTCTGGAAACTCTCTAAAATCTTGAAAAAAAACTCAGAAGCCTATACCAGCACTTAAGGAAGGTGATACAATTTTGCTCACGAATGCGGAAAAAGCTCAAAAACTTGTTAAGCAGTTTGAGAGCTCCATAATTTCAGTTTGGGACTTACTAGTCCTATTGCGGAATCGGTTTCGGGAGTATCTGAATATTTTCTCTCAAGAAAATATTTTTGATGATTCTTGGGAACCGATTTGAATGAAGTAAGAACTATAACTAAAAATTTTAAAATATGAAAGCACCAGGTGATGATGGCATTTTCTATATCCTCATCAAAAAACTCTCTGAGAGTACTTTTGTCTTTCTTGGTAAAACTATTTAACAGATGTTTTCATCTAGCATACTTTCCAGATAAATGGAAAAATGCAAAAGTCGTACCAATTTTGAAGCCAGACAAAAATCCGGCTGAAGCTTCTAGCTACCGACCGATCAGTTTGCTTTGTTCAATAAGTAAACTTTTTGCAAAAAATAATGTTGAATAGAATGATGCTTCACATCAATTCAAACTCAATTTTTGCTGATGAACAGTTTGAATTTCACCTTGAGCATTCAACTACGCATCAACTTTTGAGAGTAACCAATTTAATTCGTTCAAACGAAGCTGAACGCTGTTCCACTGGAGTTGCTCTTCTAGACATGAAAAAGCATTCGACAGTGTTTGGCATGAAGGTTTGATTGCGAAACTGAAAAAGTTCAATTTTCCGCTTTATATCATGAAATTAGTTCAAAACTACTTAACTGACGGAACTTTTGCAAGTAAATTATTAGAATTTTAAATCCGTCAATTGCCCATTAGAGCTGGTGTTCCTCAAGGTAGCATACTTGGCCAATACTATATAACATTTTCACTTCAGATCTCCCTGATTTACCTCAAGGTTGTCAAAAATCTTGCTTTGCTGATGACACGGTATTTCCATTAAGGAAAAAGTCTTCGTGTTATATCCAGGAGGCTACAAAAAAGCTTGGATATTTTTACAGATTATTTTCAAAAATGGAAGATTTCTCCTAATGCTTCCAAAACTCAACTTATAATATTCTCACACAAGCCTAGAGCTGCATTTTTGAAACCAAGTAAAAAGTCGTATGGTCACTATGAACGAGTTCCAATTTCTTGGTCAAGTCAAGTAAAATATCTTGGACTGATACTTGATCAAAAATTAACTTTTAAAGATCACATTGAGGGCATTCAAGCCAAATGTAATAAGTACATGAGATGTTTGTTTCCTCTTATAAACAGAAAATCCAAACTTTGTTTAAAGAACAAGCTTCTAATATTCAAACAAATGTTTAGACCGGCCATGCTTTATGCTGTGCCAATATGGTCTAGTTGTTGTGCAACTAGGAAAAAAGCACTTCAAAGGATTCAGAACAAAGTTCTGAAAATGATTTTGAAGCTGCCACCTGGTTCAGTACTATTTAATTTCATAGACTTTCAAACGTTGAGACTCTAGAAGAAATGTCCAACAAAATAATTCATAATTTTAGACAAAAATCATTGCATTCTTCAATTGCAATGATCAATCCTCTCTATAGATAAGAACTAGTTTTAAGAAATAAAATGTAATTCTGACACGCAGGCAAAATAAACTCTGTTAAAAATTCTGAATAGACAAAGTAAAAATAATATTAACACAATTAGATATTAATGATAGCATATAAGGTTGAAATGATAATTACTTAGCAGGATCACCTAGGATAATATATGAATGTAACATAATGTAAAATTTGGAATAAATAAAGAGTTAAAAAGATAACAATTTAGCTGTCCACACTGCCACCTTCGGCAATTACGGAAACTCCACAACATTGCAACACTTGTAGACACACTAGAAAAAAGAGGGTTGTGGTTCAAATCTGTTTATTTAAAACCAACTCATTATACTTCAGAAGAGAGGGAGAAGCCGTTCTTCCAAATACACCTGTCCATTCATGGTGTTTGCGATAACTAAAGGTGTACTCCGCTTTCCGCAAGTACAAATCGCTTGCCAAATTAAGAACTTCTTGGTGAACTTCGACATCTTCTGTGTCCGAACTTCTTGGCGAGGTATGACATCTTGTATGTACGGTGGATTTTGGGAACATCACACTTATCCTTGACTGTCACAAACAGCTGTCTTCACATTGTCCATTACGCAGCAGTATGGTTGCGTTAACTTCTGGTCGTACAACATCCGGGCACGGCTTTTTGCGACCGAATTATTTTTCTTCACGGTTTGAGGACTTCTGAACCTTGAAGGTACGTAGTCCAGCTCAAGTTTTGGTATTCTGAACGAAAGTCTTGCTAACATGCAACTTTTTAGCCACTTATCGAACTGATCCGTTCGGTTTCCGTCTAAAGGCCCCAACCACACGTTTGTGATCGTTCTCATTGACCTGACGGCTTTTTTCGGATCTTCGCTTCCGATCAACAGTCAGACGTTCTTTTTTTCCGATGGCACGATGCGACAGATCCTTATTCTTAAGGTACTCGTGCAAAACTTTTTCACGCATGCACTGTTTTTTCGTCGCCATTTTGAAAATTTCTGTGCACCTAATGATATCAACTCACAGAGTTTAAACAATACACATTTAAGTATGTCTACGCAAAATTTCAATTAATTTTACTCAACGGATCAAAAGTTCGAGCAATTTGAGTGTGTGCGGATTTTAAACAGTACACCCTTTAAGAGATTTTTAGTTAGAATAGTTTTTTTTAAAGCAATGCATACTTTAACAATTAAACAACTTTGGTCCTTCCAGGCTTTGGTTGGAACACTATTCAAAATCTTCTCATTGAAATAACAGAATAAAAAGAAATTGTATAAATATCTCACAGAATGTATCATAAGTCTATCTGTTCTTGAGAGAAAACTTCACCAAGCTAAAGAAAATCTAGTCATTTCCTACATCCTTCAAGCAGCTTTCACGGATTTTGCCCAATTTAAAAAAAAAATAAAAGTTTCAAGTTCATTCTGGTTTAGTTACGAAACTAACACAACACAAGCTCGAAAAAAAAGCTGTCTCCAACAGAAGAAGGATGGCTGTAAAACAGCAAACCGAACTTTCCCAACTTTCATTCCTCTCAATGGAATTCCCGTTTTTCCCGCAGATCTACTTCAATAAGTTTCTATGTTGTTGTTTTTCTGTACATTTGATCCACTCACCGGCCAACAAACTTAACACACACCATAAGGATATAAGCTTTTGTCACCTCGTTGTTCCCCCCATCGAATTGTGTCTTTTTTCGACTGCTACCCTGCAAAGGGGCTTTAAGCCGTAATCGTCGTCGTAATGAAAAAGTTTGGCTGGCTTTCTAGTGTGAGAGGAATTCGGAATCCATTTCACCGCAAGGTAACAGGTTCGCGTTTTCATTGACTTCCACGCCCCAATTTGTGCAAGTTAACAATCGCACTCCACCTCGATAGTAATACAAATAATAGGGTTCGAAGGATCATCCGGAGAGCCTTAAGATAAATTTTCAGCTCGGCTAGCCCAGCCAATCTGCCGACGGAACGAGTGGCGGAAAACTTTGAACAAATTACAATAATCCAGCAGAAGTCAGGAAGTCAATAATTTACTTCCGTTTTGCGCCTCGCCGGATGAAAGCGATGGGGAATGGGACGAGTGGTTCGCGCTGGCCATAATAAGAAAATGTAATAAATCGCGAGCTCGTTGTGGCTCCGGGTGGAACTCCCGGTCGTTTTCTTTTTATTTTTACCCACCGAATCGTTCCGTAACCAATTTCTGCGGAGGGAAGCCATTCAGCGAGTAGAACTTTTCACTCGCGCTACTCCATTTTCCAGTCACATAATCCAATTATTAATCTTGAAATCCACTTGCAAAACGTTTCAATTATATACTTTTATAACATTCGCCTTGGCCGTCGTCGTCGTCGCCCTCGAAGGATGCCGATGAGTGGTACGGGAAAAAATAAAGTTTTCTTTCAACTTTTTACCTTTCCACGCTTCCGGAGTTTTTACCCGATCCGTCCGTCCACCTGATGGTCCTGGAATGCCTGCATCTTTTGTAGCCCAGCAGCTAGCGTGAGCAAACAAACGACGGGACGACAAATAGTTACCTTCCGATGGAGTGCAAGGCTTCTGCTAAGTGTCGGCTTCGGCGGGTACAACAGAGAAAGCTTGGCTAGGAATGTGGGGGAAGTTTTTGATTTGCTTCATTCATCATGCGTTTTTGGTATGTTTTTTTTTCAGTTTGTCTGTCTACCATCTGCTTGGTGCCTTTTGAGCAAATGATAATTTTAAGAACATCATACTCATCTATCTTTTGATGTCACCATATTTTTGTTAAACCAAAACGGCACTTTCTAATGTGTTATTTCTATCTCCCTATATTTTAAGAGAAGATTTGTATAGTCTTCCGACCAAAACCTTTCAGAACGAAGCTGCACTTTTGTGAGATTTGACCATTTCAAAATCTAAAATTTTCTTTAAATCCAAGACTTCCACGATCCAACTATTCCGTACTAGTAGTAGCTTTCAATTCACAAGAGTGCTTTGAAATTCGAGACACAACCCAGGTAACCAATATGCATTTGCATATGCAGTAAATCAACCCTAAATCTACATTTCAGATGCTACAAGCTATATATTAGCATTATATCAGCATCTTGAATGCTATCTGTTTTAAAGTTGGTCTTCAAAGGCTATTTAAATGCTTGTGGCCTGTAATAAGGGAACGTCCATTAATTATGGACCTTCAAATTTTTTTGTATGGATCGTCACGTTTTCTCAAACTCCCCCTGCTCCCCCCCCCTACTGCGTGACGTAATTAATGGACCTTCCCTAAGCAAATCGAATGCAAGATAGAATTAATGAAGCATTATGATAGCATTGCAGTAAAGTAGCCGTATATTGAGCCAAAACCGGCATTTATGTTGCATTTAAGGACTGTATCGTGAATTATGAGTACACCTATGAATTGCTGTATTTAAATATGTTTTATTTATGTTGCAGCTCAAATTCATTGACATTGTCTATTCACTATCAAAAAAGTCCGTTACATCAGTATTCATTAAATTTTTCGTAAATCGGGCCAGCTCTCGCACCTTCTTCTTGATGTTCCTCATGAGGTTTTGCACAACCGTTCCTTCGATGGTTTTGCTTACGTTTACCCAGTCTTTTTTAATGTGATGATGTCATCTGCTCCTCTAGCCTTCTAACGCAGCTTTCCTTTCATCCCAAAAGCCCAAAATTTCTCAATGAGCCTTATTTGCGGACAATTTAGAGGATTCATCGCCTTTTCCACAAATTTGACATTGTTCTCTTCATACCAATCCAAGGTGGCACGCGCATAGTGGCAGGGTGCCAAATCAGGCCAAAACAGTGTCGATCCTTTGTGTTTTGGTATTAGTTTCAGAATTCGTTTCTTCAGGCATCCGGTACATTTCGGCGTTCATATTTGCGGTAGTGAAAAAAGGTGTCCATAACCATAAAGGTGTACTCATAATTAACGATGCAGTCCTTAAGGTGGCTCAATTACTTGATAGGCTGCCGTAAAGACGCTTTGGAACTGCTTATTGGTTACCTGGGAAAACACCCAACTACATAGAACGTGTTCGCAAAAAGTGGTAAATTGTCAAGAGCACCAGTTCCGAACCTGGAGATCACAGCAAGTACCGGCAGTAGCTAGCCTCAAGAAGAGTTCCTGGAGTTTGGGGAAGGGTTTCTGGCCCAAGTGTTTACAAGCAACACGTCTTTAAATGACTGGAACTTGGAAGGCCAAAAATGGCAGAGACCAAGAAGAAGTGAAGAAATGACGTTCCAAAAGTGAAGAAATAACGTTTACACTAGGAACAAGCTTTTAGTGACGGGTAGAAAATCCGTCTAGGCTGCTGCCGAACAGTGGATCATTTCAAAGATGAGTCGAATTACGCGAAAGGAAATTCAGCACATTTGGTGCTCAGAAAAGGGTGTCACGTAAAACCAAATTGCAAAACAAGTGAAAGTGAAGCACACCAGTGTCAAAAATGTAATCGAAAAGTTCCGAACCGGAAGGAAAATGGTCCCAGACAGCCCTGCCAGGACTAGAATGTGGTTGGCTACATAAGGAAAAACCAATCGGTTTCGACGCGGGATTTGGCCAAGCTATTCAACACCAGCATCGGGATAGACACGAGTGGCACGATCTTCAGGAAGTCTGTCCAACTATTTGGCTTCGCCGACGACGTTGATATCGTAGCACGTAATTTTCAGACTATGGCGGAAACCAACATCAGACTCAAGGCTGAAGCTGTGTGGTTAATGGGTTCAAATCAAAACACGTGAAGGAAAGAAGCTCACGAGAAGACAATGTTAGCCTCCTACCACGAATTCAGATCGAAGGTGTGAAATCGAGGTAGTAGACGAGATTGTGTATCTGGGCTCATTGGTGACCGCCGATAACGACACCAGCAGAGAAATAAAATGGCGCATTACGGCTGGCAATGTAGTTCGCTGAACTGCAAGGTTGACCATCTACAAGACATTAATTAGACCGGTAGTTCTCTACGGAATATGGACAGTGGAGGCTAGTGTTAGGCTAGTGGAGAACCAACACGCCCTTGGTGTCTTTGAATGGAAAGTGCTGCGTACGATCTACGGTGGAGTGCAGATGGAAGACGGAATGTGGAGGAGGCGAATGAACCACGAATTGCATCAGTTGCTGGGAGAATCTGCCATCGTACACATCGCTGAAATCGGTCGACTACGATGGGCTAGGCATGTCGTGAGAATGTTGAATCAACGGGTACAAGAAGAAGAGGCGCGCAACGAGCAAGGTGAAATCGATCAAGTAGAAGGTGACCTGCGGACTCTTCGCAGACAGCGAGGCTGGCTAGGTATGTACAGCCATGAACCGAATACAATGGAGACAACTTCTCTGTATAGCAGAGGCCACACCAGCCTTGATTTTATTGGTAAGGTCAAAATTCAGAACTACCTGACAACGTATGAGAAACAGAAGGTTCCGAAAAAGTTCCTGGAGTAGCAAGCTCGGACCAAAACAAGAGCGCGAAAACTGTATAACCGGATTTTGGAGAACAAAGACGGATGCATCCTGATCGACGACGAAACCTACGCCATGGAAGATTCGCCAGCTCTGCCCGGACCGCAGTATTCAACGAACCAGGGTGGATCAGGACTTGAACGAAGCTGACACCACGGTGGCGGTGGAAAAAATTGACGGTAGGTGCTGGCTGACAAGCACTTTGTAGCTGCACAGTACTAAAATGTCACCTGAATTTCTGTCCCCTGAGACCGACACATGCAAGCGACCTTTTCACATAAGAATGAGTTGAAAGAGATGAGAAAAGAAATTCAAACACACACACTTTCGTCAAATTGCGTATGTGTCAGTTTAGGAGACATAATTTTACACGAAATCTCTTTTTACGTTTTTTGACTTTTTACAAACATGAATTACGTCTCGTGTAAAATTCATATTTTGTTAGTGTGTGTGTCGTCGATTTTTCCCACGAAGGGTACAATTGACACCAAGGTGTACGAGGAAGAATTTTTCAAGAACAGATTGCTGCCACTGTACAGAAAACATTGAGCTCCTCCTCGCTTCTGGCTGGATTTGGCCTCAACTCACTACCCCAAGTCGGTTCTACAGCCGTTTGCAAACAATAATGTACAATTCGTGAAAAATGACATCAATATGCCGATTTGTCCGGATCTCCGGCCAATTGAACGGTATTGGGTAATTGTCAAGCGGCACTTGACTCGGGAGGAGGGGACAGTGTCCCAAAACATACAGGAGTTCCCGTAGAACTGGACAGCACCCACCAGGAAAGTCGCAGAAGCAACTATGCAGAATTTAATGAAGAACGTCAAGTCCAAAAACAGTGAAATGCAACTAACGGTTACTTTTCTCCAATTAACCGAAAACTGAAGCCAGAGCATGTTTTTCTCACACTTTTATTCTAAATTCAATGTTGTCAATTACTTTTTAATACATTCTTTAATCCTCGTTCGGATAGAAAATAGTAATAAAATAGTTACGCAAGTAGAAGAAGAGGTACTGAAAAAGTCAGGCACGCTCACAACAGCTTCCCTTTCATTTGTATTACTGTCCCTTTTTTTTCTCAAGGAAAAGTTACTCAATTTTCGTAAAAAGTGGAACAACTCGATTTATGAGTTGTTCCTCTTTTTACGAAATTTGAGTAATTTCTCTGTGCAACAAAAGGGACAGCAATATATATGAAAGAGAGGCTGTTTTGAGCGCCGAAAGAAGTCCGAAAGATAGAAGTATAAAGTGATAAAGAATGAAGAGAAGCAGAATAAAGAAGGAAGACAAAAAGAAGGGCGTCGCTTTGAAAATCGAGGTAAAGGGCGAAACGTCGTACGATGGTCTCCTCCGCAAAGTGAGAGCTGAATCGGTGCTGAAAGAGCCAGGGGAGTGTAAGGTGAAAACAAAGCGCAACTTAAATGCTTTTCGAGCTGAAGGAGGCTCCTGGGGTTAGGAGATCAGTCTTTGAGACGCTCATTTAGGAGTCGTTCGGCAAAGAGGCAAACGTCAGAGTTTCATCCCTGGAGACCGTGATTGAGTGCAGAGATCTGGGCGAGATGACAACAGCAGATTAAAGGCTCTGATGGGGCATCGCGTGAAGAAATCGATGACAATTCGGCTGCGAAAGGTAAGCGTTGATGCGACTTTTGAGAGTGGCAGGAAATAAACTGTTCGAGACAGGAAAAATTGAATTAGGATGGTCAGTTTTCTCGCTGAAAGCTCTTCTTAGAGTAACCAAGCAAATGCAGAGATGCTGCAAATGCATGGGCTTCGGTCATCAGGCGAGGAACTGCAATGGCCCTGATATACCTAGTCTTTGTATAAAATGCGGTGAGGAGAGTCATATTGCTAAGGACTTCAAAAAGCAACCAAAGTACATGTTCGGCAACGAGGAAGACGGCAATGTCCACGTGATGAAAGGCTACAAATACCCGGTGAACCAATAGGCGACTGAAGGCCAGCAGTGATGGACATAACCCAAATATGCCTTAATCATTGTGACATTGCGCAGCAACTGCGGTAGGAGTCGACAACGGAGACAGAGTGTGAAATTGCAATCATTGTAGAGCGCTATCAAGTTCCTATCGATAACGGTAACTCGGTGACGGATAGAATACAGGTTATGGGTTATCCTCAGGTTATCCTATCCAAGAAGTAGTTTTAAGCACGCATGAAGAATTTGTTACTGTCAACATCGATACAATCTCAATAGATAGAATGGTTTCACCAGAACCTCGAAAGATTTATTGAAGATCTTACCGGATTGAAGATATTGAAGATCTTACCGGACGAAGACCTTTGATCATCGCTTCAGTATGGTTGGTCAGAGCAGTGCGAAAGCAGATGTACCTACACAAGAAGGTACTGTCTACTGAGAGCTCTAGCAAATCTGGAAGTTGGGATGGCATTTCTCAGAAACGGTCATGAATCCATTATCGAGGTCACCATCTGCAGACCATCGCTTGTGAGAAACATGAACTAGCGTGTGCCCAAGGGATGCACCCACAGTAACCATCAGGCGAACGTGACCCGGAGATAACAAGGAGGATGAAAACGAGCGAGAGGATATGAAAGATGAAGGAGTTCGATAAGGACCTCTTCGTTGAGGCACTCCATGTAGACAGTACCCTTCGAATGCGGACATGTTGACAGCAATGTTGACGACTGCATGTGACGACAAACCATGCCGCGGAAGGAAGTTGAAGCCAAGTAACATACGGCACCCAGAATACTGGTGCCTCGCATCAATGAGCAATCTTCGTGCTAGTTGTCTCAAAACCAGTGAAAGTGAAAGTGAGCAAGAACGGAAGCGAGAGGAACGCGGAGTGGTGTTCTAAGCGACCAGAGCTGCTTAGAAACACGAAATAAAGCGTAGCAAGTCAAACTGTTTCAAGAAGCTGTGCCGAGATGGCAATGCTAACCCATGGGGTGACGCTTACCGGGTATTCATGGCGAAGATCAAAGGTCCAACGATGTGAGCCGAGAGGTACTCAGCCAAGCTGGAGGTTATCAAGATGAAGTTTTTCCCTGATACAACGAAGCTGAAGGATTGAATAAAGCTCCGGTCCGGATGCGTTACAGGCATTTCCTGACAGGCTTAGCTAAAAGCAGGGTTAAGAGATGTCTAGAGGAGGAGTACTTCCCAGGCAGATGAATGATTTTAAAACTAGTGCTGGTTACTAAGTCAAGAAAGCCACCGGGGGTTCCAACAACGTATAAGCCCTTTGGACCCTTTGACCTTTGGAAAAGGTCATCGCCAACAGGTTGACAAAGTGTACGGAGCTTGAGCATGGCTTGTCATCATTCAGGTTTCACAAACGAAAATCAACGCTAGGTGCAATTCGGAATGTCGTCGAGAATGCCAAGAAGGCGCACAAACGAAAGCGGAGTGGAAATCATTACTGCGCTAGGATGACGAAGGGCATCAAGAACAATGATGGTTCCTAATTACACTGGTCGAAAAAAGTCATGAGACCCTGAGCTCCCTGCTAGTTTCCGTTAGTTTGGGTCCCAAAACCACCGAATATCGTATTTTGATCGTATGCGATTTGCATTTTACTTCACAAGGTGGTGCCTTGGACAAAGATGTTTGGTAGATTAAAGCATTTCGGCACTAGTGTAGGAATTTTTCGAGTTGGAAAATTTCTCGGCTTCCCTGGGCATAGAGTATAATTGTGCTTGCCACGCAATACAGAAATTCATGCATTGGTGTTGGCATAGAAAGCTCTCAATTAATAACTGTGAAAGTGCAGTTAGAACACTAAGTTGAGAAGCAGGCAAAAGCTGGTTTAAATAGCGTCAAAGCCAGGAAGAAGAAGAAGAAGCCAGATGGCATCTTCAAACCAGATATTCGAGGAGTCAGAGCTTTTTGAACGGTGTACCCATTAGATCGGAATTTGTTCACAACGTGGCACTAGTGTTAATGTGAACTTTTAGTAATGTCTGCATTTTGATAGCAAGATCATGTACGAATTCATTGTTTTCAGGAAAATTATTCAAGTAATCTTGGTCTTCCAGACGGCCGACTTCATAGTTGAGAGTTATTTCACTGCGTGGCATTGGCCTGTCTGTCAACTATCTAATTAATATTTATCGCTAGTGCAAATAAGAGGCTGATTACCCCAATATGGGTATTCTTGGTACGTTCATCTGACATCTTCGGGTTAGTCCTTCGGAGAAGTTCTTCACAAAACTTCGGGTAAGCCCTTCGAAAAGCCTCAGGAAAATTCTTCAGAGAACTTCAGAGATATTCTGCAGAGAACTTCAGGGAAGTCTTTCAGAGAACTTCAGAGAAGTTTTTCAGAGAACTGCAGGAAAGTCTTTCAGAGAGCTTCATGGAAGTTCTTCAAGGAACTTCAGTAAAGTTGTGCAGAGAACTTTATTGAAAAACTTTCGGGTAAGTCCTTCATGGAAGTTCTTTAGAGATCTTTACCGAAGTTTTTCAGAGAACTTCAGGGAAATTCTGCAGAGAACGTGCGGGAAGTCTTTCAGAGAACTTTATGGAAGTTCTTCAGAGAACTTCAGAGAAGTTCTGCAGAGAACTTTATTGAGTAACTTTCGGGTAAGTCCTTCATGGAAGTTCTTCTGAAAACTACACCGAACTACAGAGAACGTCAGGAAAGTCTTTCAGAGAATTTCAGAGAAGTATTGCAGCAAATTTTAGGGAAGTATGAATTCCCTCGTGTATCCGGAAATTGGTGGTTCATGATGTTCAAAACGGTTAATCGCACTGAATTGTCGCTAGGAAGTATAGTATTAGCAGACAGTGGTTGGGAAAATTCTACTGAATCCAAAAACGTTCAAATCAGTGGTGGACCACCCAGGCAAAGGTAGGAAGCACAAAACGGATACACGAACGGACACCAAAATCAAGCGCGAAGTCAAGAAAAACCCAAAAGTAGCTGTCCATGATATCCAGGAAACACTTCAGCTCTCAGTTTCTGGTCAAACTATTCGTCGCCGTCTTGTAACACAGGGGCTGATTAACAAAGTTGCCCGGAATTGCACATTTATCAGTAAGACAAACAAAGCCAAACGGCTCAGGTTTGCTATTGAACATGCTGATAAGCCCGTAGAGTTCTGGAAAACGGTTCTCTGGACGGACAAATCAAAATTCGTGCTTTTTAATCGAAAGCGGGGGGTTCGTGTTTGGTGCAGATCGGGTGAGGAGCTTCAGGTGCGCCACATTCAAGGCACAGTGAAGCATGGAGGGGGAAATGTGATGGTCTGGGAGTGTTTTTCGTGGAGTGGAGTGGGAAGCATTGTGAAAATCGACGGGATAAAGACGGCAGGTTCCTACACCAACATCCTGTGAGAAAATCTTGGGGTTTCGCTGATCCAGACGGGTCTTGAAGAGAAGTTCGTATTTCAGAAAGACAACGACCCGAAGCATACTGCCAAGAAGATCAAGTCTTTCTTCCGGTCTTGTCGAATCAAACTGCTGTAATGGCGTCCGCAAAGCCCGGACATCAACCCCATCGAGAATTTGTGGGCGATTCTAGATGCCATTCTCATCCCTTTCTTCTTCTTCTTTCGTTCCTCAGTTCCTTTTAGCTTTTGCATTTGAATCTTCGCTTTCTCGATTTTCAATCGCTCTGCTGCTTTTGTGCGTTTCTGATTTTCACTAAGGCCTGTCAACGTTTAATTTCGGGCACTCTTCATTCCATGTAGATTTTGAATTATTTCACGGATCTCTGAAATGTTTCATTTTTATGACAGCTGAATTTCTTCAATTTATTTCGTGGTACAACATGTTTACATTCTTGTTACATTCAGTGAAATGGCGTCGAAACGGCAGCAAAATGCGAATTTATCGGTACGCGATCTTGCCAAGAAACTAAAACTACCGAAAAGTACCGTGTTTTGTGTTTGCAAATCATTTTATCAGCGCTTGACTGTGCAACACTGTACACACCGGGTTGGAAGTGGAACAAATCGAAAAGTATGCTCCCGGCAAACGGACAAGAAGGTGAAAGCGATTATTGTGAAAATCCCAATCTTTCTGTGCGAAATATGGCTCTCAAAGTTGGGGAATCAAAACCATACGTATAAAAACTAAAACAGAAACAAGGACTGAAAGCGTACAAAGTGAAAAAGATGTCCAACCGGGATGACAAGCAAAATTTCACTGCAAAAAGTCGTGCTAAGAAGCTTTACACCAAATTTTTGCAAACATTTTCTTGTATCATAATGGACGACAAAACAAGGTACTCGAAGACTTTCAACAGTTTCCGGGTCTGGTTTTTTTCACCACAATGCAAAGGAACGCCGTTGCCAAGCATTTCCAGCCAAAGAAGGTGTACAAATTCCCGAAGAAGTATTTGATTTGGCAGGCCATAGGTAGCTGTGGTCGAAAATCTGAAAGTTTCGTCTCTACCAGAACTATCAATAAGGATGTGTACGAGAAAGAATGTCTTCACAACCGTTTGCTACCGATTAATAGAAGCCACGACTCTTCAGCTCTGATTTGGCTTGATTTGACCTCTTGTCACTATGCGAAATCCGTCCAGGAATGGTATTAGGTACAAGAGGTCAAATCAGTGCCAAAACCAATCCATCAAACTGTCCAGAATTACGCCCAATAGAGAAGTGCTGGGCTCTAGTTAAGCGGAAACTCTTCGAAGCTAAGAAGAAAGCAAATGGTACCGATGATTTCATGAGAAGATTGAGAATCGTCATGGCGGGTGTAAACTAAGGATACCGGACGGAACCTGATGACGGGTGTACCACAGAAAGTTCGAGAATTTTATAGAATGAAGGAATAACATGTTAATCAACTGTTTCTAATGCAGATATTACACTAAAAATGGGATATAGACAATCAATTTTGTTGAATTATGTGTAATTTTTTTTTTTTTGCTGCTATTATTTTGGTGTCCGAAATATAACGTGGACAGGCTTTAACCAGTTGAATGTCATTTGTAGCTCAATTACTCAATGAATTGCACCAAAAACTGTAACTGACCGTAGCATATTAAGCTAAGTTATGGGACACATAATCCCATAGTCTATTTTGACGTTTTTCGAGAACGAATATGTACATCCTAAATCAACACTAACTAACAGAATGA
Organism: Aedes japonicus; assembly: GCA_034211315.2. Lineage (NCBI taxonomy): Eukaryota > Metazoa > Arthropoda > Insecta > Diptera > Culicidae > Aedes > Aedes japonicus. The sequence goes on from JASCZW010006032.1 coordinate 97,559, forward strand.
ACTAACTGTTATTGCAAGCAACAACACCTCAATAAAGAACAATCAAGACTCCATTTAATTGCATCTAGAAAAAAAAAAAAAAAAAAGAGCAAACAATGTTCAATGAATGCAACATTTTAGCCCCGATCTCGGAGCGACTGGGTTGCGAAACAGATGCACTGGCGCACGTAGCAACCGGAAAACTGTAAAGGTCCCGTAATAATTGTATCATATTTCAAGCTCTATGGCAGGAAGCAGTGCTGGGAAAGTTTTTCTCGCTCCCTCCTCGGCCGAACCGTGACGGTGTGATTGCGGCAGGAACATTTCCAGTTCCTAAGAAGAAATCGAGGTAGCAGGTACCGACAACTGGAACGAAAGGAAAAGTTTCCTACCGACCAAGTCGAAAAATGCTTGTTACGAACCGTGCGGGATTCGAACGTGCCAGGAACGACGGGAGCAAGTGGCGGGAAACAATTGATGGCCAAGACGTTGCAAGGTGACATGTTTCGCTCCTTATCCAGTTTCACGGGAGTTGAGAGCGAGAAAAAGTTGTCGACGCTCGCTTTTCATCTGTGGATGTGGCACTGGAGGATTCGGTTGGTAGGAAAGTATGTTACGACTTTTTATCCCTCAAGCAAATGCCTCCTAACATTCAATGTATCTTGTGATTAATAGATTGCTGGAAAGTTGGAAGCGACTTTCTTAAATCCTTGTATATTTCCAAGTACAGTGTCATGTAAGCAAATAACCACTCCGAGGAATCATTTCAATTTGCGTGATATATTAAATTTCAAATCACCGACAAAGAACACCTGCGGCAGATTTTGGAAATCCTTGAAACCATCTGCTCCACCATCAGCCGAATGGAATTTGATATTCATTACCAGCGCTTCTCTCCCGGTTTCTGATTTCCGGCGAAAAACATCATGGTAGAGTGTATCTCAAATGTTTTGAATCTCTCAGGAACATCTCTTTAACGTTACCTCAATCATAGTGAAAATTGAGTTGACATCTCGCAGAATCGAACTCATATTTAAGAACCACACCATCATCGTCGTCGTCGCCCAACTTCGGCGGCATTCCTTTGATGAGTAAGCACCGGGGAGCGCGTGGCTTGAGCCGGGCCAAAAACGTGATGTTTATGATGATGGCTTACTTAACACAAGGAACGCCCACCCCTTGAATCGGTCGAAAGCCCTTCCGCAACCCGGAAGGAATGCGCAATGATTCCTGATAGAAACGTTGCGGTACCTGGTGCCGGTGCTTGACATTTTCCTCCTTAGCTGTCTCCTCCCTCGTGGTGTAAGTACAAGGCTCGGTGGAGGAAAATGGGGAAAAACAACGACAAAGTCAAAGCAAAGCGACACTTCCACACTCGACGGGCACCCACCGCGTATTTTAAAAGTGGTTGAGCTGTCATGTCACGTGCTGCTTCCGCCCCAGGGAGGGAGAGAGAAATCACAGGAAACGCGAAACAAAATATGATGGAATAAAAACAAGAAAGAAACGCCAGCGCCTGTTCGGAAATAAAATGACATGCAAAATTCGTGATCCTCTTTAGCGTGGGCTCCGGAACAACAGTGCACTATGGGCCAGGAAAGACAATCTAGGTAGACAAAATTAATAGTTTCAAGTGAGCATTTCATGTCCTCAGTGGAATTTCAACTTGTAATTAACGCCATTGATTCGAATAAACGAATAGTTGGTAACTCATCCGTTTAGGTGGCGCCAACCTTAAAATGTTTTACTATCATGTTTAAGGGAAGTTGTTGCAGAAAAAAATAATACGTCATTTTGAAAAATTTGACGTATCTGCGTGAAATATGACAACTTGACCCAGCATTTCGACGTAACAACATTACTTACGTCCATTTGAAAAAGTACTCGAGATATATTGACAAAATAAACAACTTTTTTTTTGACATTCCACAGGCTACTCCTACAAAAGGTAACACTGATGAAAAACTAGTTTTTATCGCTTTGTTGCAAATTTTCGCAGAAAAAAATGTGAACTAACATTATTTATTCATGAAGATGCATCAAATAAACAAAGTGGTCCCAGATTATCCAGATGGCCTCACTCTATTTGATGAAATAACGATAAACATGAAGACAATAGTCCGATTTATTTTTTATGTTTTGTATTTTGGAATGACTCTTCGCTCACCCCCATACCAATGAGCTCTAGACTGAGCTCCCTGGTAGTGAACACTCTTAAATCAATCATGAGCTAAAAAAATACAAAAACAAAAACAAAATTTAACAATGGTTGACACAATATTTAAATTTGAATGAACAAAGGGACAAAACAACAAAACAAAACAATGTGTGTGCTTCTAGTGGGTTTAAACCACAGGACTGAAGCGGCTGTCATCCACGAACAACAATCGATTTTCTTGAAGGCTTTATGCAGCAAACACAATAGTCGCGGCAGAAGTTGTCGTGTTTTGTCGTTAATTTGATTCGAGAAAAAAGAAATTCAGTGTTGTACTTAGTGTCATTGTTTATCAGCCCGGTTTTATAATGTTTTACTTTAATTACTGTTACTAGTAGTTTGGTAGAAGAAATTTTGTAAAGAAATATAATCCATTGTGAACCAAGCTTAAAATGTTCAAATCATCACTAGCGCCACACCAAAAGTGGCTGGCTTCAAGAACTATCGCTCTCTTAAGCCCTCTGGTTTAAACCCCTTTAAAAGAAGCGCCACTGAATAAAATCCAACAATTACAAAACATGCATATATAGAAGACGAAGACGAGATTTGACGAAAGAAAAAAAAAATCACTACATTCAATGACAGTTAAGAAAAAGAGAAGAAAACCTAATCAGAATAAGAGTAAAAAAAACATTTTAAATCTCGATAATCTCTAGTGTGAGATTGATCATGATTAACCGCCTATACTCCGTTATTGCCAGATGTTTGGTTTCATCACCATTGTTCTGAACCAGGTTCTATTGTTTACAGCATATGTGTTTGATTTTTTTCTTTAATATAATACGGCATGACTTAAAAATTTTATTAAATAAAATTTTGTATCATTCATTCCAGCGGTTTTCCAGCTTCTTGATCCCGTTCGAAAAGTAATTTTCCGTAAGGACTGCAAAATACTCCTCCGTGGCGTTGATGACTTCCTCGCGTGAGCTGATTTTTTATTGATAAGCCATCTTATGAGGTTTGGGAACAGATAATAGTTCGAGGAATCCTAGAGGGTTTGAGCTGTTTTGTGGAATACCTGTAACTAGAAATTAGAAAAAAAATTAGTATTCACTATTTAATTCCAACTACCTTTGCTTATATTCGACAGATACGCGTATTTCGTCTACAATGTGCAGACTTCTTCAGTGTCTCGTACTAATAAGTCGAGTTATTACGAGACACTGAAGAGGTCTGCACATTGTAGACAAAATACGCGTATCTGTCGAAGATAAGCAAAGGTAATTGGAATTAAATGGAGAATACTAATTTTTCTTCTAATTTCTAGTTAGTTCGAGGAAGCCAAATCAGATGAATACGGTGGATACGGAAACGATTGGAGCCTTAAGTCCTGGTTGTGATGCTTTTGTGCGGCGGCGCATTGTCTTGCAAAAACAAAATTGTTTTTCTCTTCATGTGAGGCCTTTTTGCAGCGATTTCGGCCTTCAATTGCATAATATTGCACAGTAATACTCGCTGTTGATGGTTTTATTCTATTCCACGAAGAGTATGCCATGACAATCCCAGCAAACCGACGCACAGTGGGGCAGCTAACTCAGTGGTGTGGCCAAAACCTCTAGCGCCGCGGGTATGCTTCCTACGGGTTTGCAGTCTTTGAGAAAGTTGTTCAGTTTAAGAAGCGCCATCTTTTGGCGGTTTTGATTAGTTCACATTTCTTCCGCATAGGTGGTGCTAGATTCTATCTTTTTAACGGAGCGTCCTAGAAGGATGGTTTTTTGGACAAAATTGTTTATTAGATCATGTTGAGATATGTGTCCCAAAACGTCAAAGAGCTATCTTACACACAAAAAAATATATTGGCCAACTTTTCAAAAATACCGTAAAAAGTCATTTTTACTATTTTTTTGCGAATAAAGGACTACAATATAAACTGTAAATGGTGAAATATTGTCGCAATGCTGCAACTGGTTCATATCAAACACATTTTGCGATATATCATCCATGAATACAAATATATTTACAGTAATGTTGTAAAATGGAGGTGTTTTCAAATAACAATTACTCAAAATATAGCAAAAATAAGCAGCCAAATTTTTGGGAGAGCTTAGTGTAAACGGGGTTGGATATTTTAAAGTATGTAGTTCAACAGGGAACTGCAGGGCTTTTTGTAAAATATAATTTTAATCTTTTTAATATCTAGCGCCACCTATGCGGAATAAATATGAACTAATCAAAACCGCCAAAAGATGGCGCTTCTTAAACTGAACAACTTTCTCAAAGACTGCAAACCCGTAGGAAGCATATTCGCGGCGCTAGAGGTTTTGGCCACACCACTGGGTTCGCTGCCCCACTGTGCGACGCCAAAATCTTTCCGACCTATTGAGCCTCCATAGGCCGTTTTGGAGCACTCGTGCCGGCTCCTGTCCATTGCCGGGCACTCATTCTGTTCGCAGGTGTGTAAAAGTGGATTGGGGCTTCATTAACAGTTACCAATCGATGTCAAAAGTCCTTCCGATTCCACATCATCATGTCTAAGCACTGTTTCGAAGTGCTCTCGCGTTCGTGTTTTTTGTCAGGAGTGAGCATGCGCGGCAATTGCGACCCACCACGAAACTCTCGTTTCCAATTTTTAACAGTGTAATCTGACGGACCATTTGCCCCATTATACTTATCCTATTTTCTCTTGTCTCCTTGGCCGTTTTGCCTCTCAAAAAATAATGTTTTCATCCATATTCAAAATGATGCCAAAAACAAAACTAAGGGCAGTATCACAGAACGGAAAAGCAACTAAGGAGTGTATCGAAAAGTAGTTATAAACATTCTGATGCGTTATTACGCATAAACTACTGTATATATTTTTGGCGTGTAAGCGCCATTTGCTTTGTTTAGCATATCAAAAATGATTATTCGGTTCATTCATTTCCGTTGATAAAGTTGTATTCAAAATGTCGCGAATTGAATTTGAGACTAAAAAGAAAATTCTGCACACTTGGTGCACCGAAAAGGGTGTTACTTACAACCAGATTGCGAAAAGAGTAAATGTTCACCCGGCAAGTGTAAAACGCATCATCGAAAAGTTTGGTAAGGAGTGCTCCCTCAAGGTTTACCAAAGTGGCCGGAAACCGGCTCCAGCAACCCGATTTGGACCAAAAGTTGTGGATTATATTCAACGGGACAAATCTGCCTCTACTCGCGATCTAGCCAAGAAGTTCCAGGACCAGCATCGGAATGATTCAACGAATCAAGCGCAGGAATGACTTGAAGACGTACAAAAAGCAGAAAGTGCCCAAACAAACTCCGGAACAAAAGTCTCGTGCCAAAACCAGGGCTCAGAAAGCTGTACAGCTGCATTTTGGACAATGTCGACCAGTGCATTTTGATGGATGACCGAAACATGCGTTAAAGAAGATTCAAGAACGCTACCGGGGCCGCAGTTTTATACTAAATCTGTTGGGGAACGTGTGCCAACCGCAGATACGACAGTTGCGATGGAGAAATTCGGTCAGAAGGTGCTCATTTGGCAAGCTATTTGCACATGTGGCTTGCGTTCTTCAATTTTCTATACAAAAGGAACTATAAATGCTGAGATTTATCAAAGGAATGTTTGAAGAACAGGTTGCTACCATTGTATAGAAAGCACCAGTCCCTCTCTCTTCTGGCCAGATTTGGCATCGGCACATTACGCCAAATCCACTCTACAGTGGCTGACGGAGAATAACATCAAGTTCGTAGAAAAAGACATCAACCCACCAAACTGTCACCAGTTGCGACCGATCGGAACGCTATTGGGCAATAGTCAAGCGTATATTTAAGAAGGATGGTACAGTGTCCCAAAACATGACCGATTTTAAGAAAAGATTGGGCAGCGGCATCCAGGAAGTGCACAAAGGTCACTGTGCAGAATTTGATGGCAGGTGTCAAAATCAAGGTACGGGCATTCTACAGAAATGAACATGATGACTAGTTTTTCCGTTTGGATCTTTTGTAAACATGTTAAGCTATAATAAACTGAAATAGTATGTTAATTTTAACCATGTTTTCATGCCTATTTTATTATTTGGAAGTTTATAACTACTTTTCGATACACTCCTTAAAGAACGATTCAATTTCACGAAAAATGAAATATTTTGTTGTGTAAAAAATATCAGGATTTTATTTGTTTTCACTCCTTCTAAAGAAATTTCAAATCAACCGCTATTTGTGGAATATTTTCTGCCATATGATCATCACAGTATGCTCTGGGCTCATGAAAAAAACAACAACACTTCATTTTGTGATTTTTCTATTTAATTCTGTGATGATCTTATAAAAAAATACTTTAACTACTTACACCTTTGAATTTTTGGATGCACACGAATATATGGTTGCTATCGTGAACACTCGAAACATTTAACTACAACCACTTCTGCCTGTTTTCAAATCCCCTATACGTGAGAATTCTTTAATGAACTATTCTTAATACATTTATAATTCACGTACCTCTTAGCCAGTGCAAAAAACGAAACATTATTGGATGCTGATGTGCTGAATCAATTTGAAATAGCACAAGTTTTTCCCCGCATTGTTCTCTGTTTTCTCGTGTTTCTGTTTAGAAAAAATACTTCGAGAAATGTCATAACAACAAAAACCAAGGGCTCTAAACCAGACACATAAGGTATAACAAATACGGAGATGACGTCACTACAATAACCAGTTGGGAAAACAATTCGTGTGCAATATAGAGAACGGTGAGTCAATGTCCTTCGATCTCTATCTCTTGCTGTACAGCACCGCGATTTGCAAAGTAGCAAAAGCTGCTAGTATTTTTTTGTACCATCATTTCAATCTTATATTTTGGTATACTTCGTTCTAGCCTGAATATTTGTCTGCACTCTTGAATTAATTTTTCAACCCTTTTTTTTATCGGCAGAATTCCCTGAAACGTTTTATGAAAGCTACGACCATGTTAAAACATCAAATCTACACAAGTTCAATACACAACTTTCTGATCAAGCAAGTAAGAGTCAAATTAACATTCAGGAATTTCAAACCCATTCTGAACAAAAACCATTACCTTTGCCAAACAGTTGGTTTTAATGTCCGAGAACATACGTCTAATTTTGAAGGCCTCCCCAATGTGTTCGCGTTTGCGTGTATATGACAGTTTTTCCATAAGTTTTCTGTGAAACTTACGTTTCTAATCACGTGCCTAACTTAGCACTCAGACACTATTGTAACTTGGAACTAGGAAGAACTGCAAATAGTAGACGAAACACGCATGTATTTCAAAAAATAAGCAATTATAATGTAATTAAAAAGAAATAACTTAACTCACTTAAATGATTTTTATGAGGACATTCCGAAGGTTCGAACAAATTAAAAGAGGTATTTTTCCGATAGAACTAATTAATCCATGCCAATGCTAATGGACTATGCTACCGGTTTTTTTTTTTTTGCTGGATTCTGCATGTCTTATCGTCATGGGGGTACTAAAGTCCTTAAGTTCTGATATTTTGCGTACACTGAAAATTTATTTTCATTTAATAGCTTTCTCTCGTTTCGTAAACATGAATTTGGTACAAAGAACAAATGTCTCGTATATTGTATGAAACATTCATGTTGCTTTTTGTCTGGTTAAATACTATTATTATTCCTTTTTGTTTAATGCACGAAATGGATTTCGTGCATTATACAATCGCTGCTTCTCTATTATCATACTCCTTGCATGTTGGTTTTACTACTGGGATGGGCAGGAACAATTTAAAGGGTGTCCACGATGAAATTGCCACATACAAAATTGATTCGCAAAATTCGAGTTTTCATCCGATTGCCATCAAATTTTCAGGGATTGAGATATAACTATTAAACTTCATTTTACCATTTTACTCGTATTTTATTTACAGTCCATACGCAAATGCCCGCACCTTGGCTTTAACCCCGGCCATAAGATTCTGCACAACCTGTGAATCAACCGTTTTTTGCATGTAAACCCATACTTTCTTCAGTTCCTCGACAGTCTTCTTGTTCTACCTTAGGTTAGAAGGTGCTGCTTTATAATCGCCCAGTATTTCTCGATGGGGCGGAGCTCCGGAGTGTTGGGAGTGTTGAACATTTTCGGCACGAAATTGACCTTATTGTCCGCATACCACTTCAGCACGTCCTTGGAGTAGTGGCATGAGGCCAAATCCGGCCAGAAGATTGTTGGGACGTTGTGGGCCTTCAGGAGAGGAAGCAGCCACTTCTGGAGGCACTCGTTTATGTACACCTGTCCGTTCATCGTGTCTTGGGTCACGAAAGGTGCACTCCGCTTCCCGCACGTGCAGATGGCTTGCTAAACCAGGAATTTCTTCGCAAATTTGGACATCTTCTGAGTGCGGACATGCTCCGGAACGCTGAACTTATCCTTGGCCGTGAAAAACAGGTTGCCGGGGATCTGTTTGAAGTCGGCCTTCACATATGTTTCGTCGTCCATGATGCAGCATTCAACTTTCGTCAGCATGTTGAGGTACAACTTCCTGGCACGGGTTTTGGCGGACTTGTTCTGCTTCTCGTCGTGATTAGGGGCCTTTTGTACCTTGAACGTTCGAAGCCCAGCCTTAGTTTTGGTCTTCTGGACAAAATTTCGGCTTAGGTGCAGCTTCTTAGCCACATCCCGAACGGAGGCGTTCGGATTTCGGTTGAAGGCCCCAACTACGCGGTTGTGATTTTTGGTGTTGTACGGAATACTTTTTCCTTCACTTCTGGGCTTCCGATCGGTGGTCAACCGTTCCTCGAACCGCTTAATCACTCGCGACACCGTGGAATTCGCGATTCCCAACGTTTTAGCGATGGAACGATGCGAGAGATCCTTGTTCTCGTGATGAATGCGCAAGATTTTATCACGCACAAGCTGTTCTTTCGACTCCATTTCCGCGAGTTTTGATCACAGGACTTTAAAACTTGCAGGATGTAAATAATGCACTATGAACTAAATCCACCCAAATTTTCATTAAATTCTACCCAACGGTTAAAAAGTTAGAGCAATTTCATAGTGTGGCAATTTCATCGTGGACACCCTTTATTAAAGCACTGTCGAGAGTAATAACATCATACTCATTAATCACGTAGCTTCTCACAAGTCACCATGGCCTAGTGATATCAACCACGGATTCAGTATCAACGCTTTCCAAAAATACAGGATAGAATCTTATGTCAGAAACATTAAAAAACGCTGGACAACTCCACGTGATTGCGCTTTTTGTTTCAATTGCATTTTGAGTCGATAAAGTAGATCTGTCCGTCAATCTTGGAGCCACCGCAGAAACGTTTTTTTTAATGTGCAACAAATTATTTGTAGCTCTTTTTATAGTTATCGTACAATGCACAAATGTTCTTTCTATTTCAACAAATGCTTCGTGGTTATGACAGTTGCGCGTGTGCCACTAATTACAAAGGTAGCTTCATAAATAGTACTAATTCAGTTTCGTTGCTGAAAACAACGAATAGATTTGTTAGTTGTACCTTGGATTTGGTAATATAAACTAAAATTTATTTTCAGTGTATAAGTATTTCATGTTACAAGTTACTCGCTTCGTGAAAAAAACTTCACGGTTTCATTTACTTCCCTGCCGATAATAGGTTAAGACAAACGATAAGACATACCAATGGCGGTATTTCTTCTAATATCTTCAAGTTTATTCACAAAAAAATGAAGAGAATAAAAGAAGGTTTGAGTTGCTTATTTTCTACGCATTCAGGAGTAAGATTTAGGGTAACTCACCATATTCTAAAAACTGTTTTAAATGTTGCATTCTAGACGTGATTTTGAGTATATTAGTATTTATTATTTTGGGTTTCAAATTAGGATATAGGATTAGGATAATTGAGTAATATTTATTTTTAAGTCTCAAATGTGAGTGCATCAAAGATTACATCACTCGTAAGGTCAGCTGTATGAGCTTTGAACGGACTTATCACCAAATAATACACCCGATTCATAAAACCGAAGAGTCATACATAATAAACCGTATTGCTTAGACATGGCAGCGAATAGCAGGGCCGAGTTAGAGAGGCCGAGAGCTTCCAACGTGCTTTCCAAACTACATCAAAAAACTGAGGAGAATCCAATGCTCGAAGAATTGGTTCTCAAATGAGCTGTAGTAGTAGGTGTGAGCACCAAACAGAACATTACCGGTCAAGGCGTGACCGCCACAATTTTTTGTGAGGTTTTTAAAAAAAATGAATATGCATTATAGAATAATGAATAAACTTACCTGTTTCTATTAAACTGTGAACTATTACACGACGTATTTCAAAGATTTAGACTAACGTTTGATTTCTTAAATCACGAAACCGAGAAAACTGGAAGCAAAGATTGGAATACGAAAATCGAATCCTTTTTTCCATAGCAAGCTCCATTAAACCAATTAGGTGTCCCGATTCAACAGCAGACGCAACTCGATTAATGTGGTGTTTAATTGAATTGATTTTGAAAACAACAAAATAAAGCTTACTGAGATGTGTAGGTTCTTTCCGAATTTTACTACCAAGTCTTAAGGATTTGTGATGTTTTGCGCTTTTGAAAAATAATCGAGATGGAAGATTACAAAAAAAAGCTTGTCAAAAGCGTTTTCTCCTAACGGGGTGAATCAGTCCTAAAATTTATGAAACCACAGTTTCTTTGTGAGAAATTTGAGACAAAACCAAAATAACATGTATTTCATCAGTTTTAACTTTTTACCTTTAAACACCAAAATTGGTCCTTCCTTAGCTCATTCGGTAAAGGCACAGCTACAGAGCAACATCATGCTGGAGGTGGCTGGGTCCGATTCCCGGTCTGGGCTAGAAAATTTACTTTAAGGAAAATTTCTCAACTCCCCTGGGCATAGGGTTTGATTATACTTGCCACACTGATACTGATGCAAAAGTGGTACCAGACATCAAAAGCTATCAATTAATAACTGTGGAACTGCATTTAGAACACTAAGTTGAGAGCAACCAATAAGTGAATTTTGAAAGCAAAAAGCTTGAAATTCTAAAGAAAGAAGAATACACCAAAAGAAGCGCTCGGAAACTCAACTTTTTTACCGAAACCCGGAAGGGCGAGTGTCATGTACCATTCATTTTTGTATGAAGACGAGAGACGGGCCCATTGTTTTTCGAGCGTTACTTTACTACGTAAAATTTTGAAGGAAATTTTGTTAAAATTATATTTTTTCCGAATTTTTTAGACAATTTCAATGTAGTTTGAGAAAAAAATTTGCTGAATTGCTCTCGAGTTATGAATTTTCAAAGTAAGTGATGTTCAGGACAATCGGAAAACTGGCAACCCTGAATTTATTTAATATTGCCTTTTGTTCATATATCCGTGAACCCTATGCGTGGACAAAGTTTCGTAACAATATGAGACTCTTCAGTCCAATCTGAACTAAGATAAAAATAATCCCTGAATCCTGAAGTCCAAAAAAACAGGGAATCACCCAACGAACCACAAAATACGGAAATAGTTACAATAGTTAATGACTCTTTTTTTCGACCAAAATTTTGATGGTTATTATCCGAATTGTATTTACCAGGAAGAAGTTTTTGGATCCTAAGGATCCCAATCTAAATTTTCCACTTGGAGAAATAGGCGATGGTAAGGCCTGTACTCGAAAAAAAGCACAATTTTTATCCGTGTGTAAATTTTTTGTCCGTGGGTAAAAATTGATGAAAATCTGGGTATAACTAGTTTGGAGTGAATTGTGTACATTTCATAACAATCGGTTCAGTGATTATCGAGATGTCATCGAAACAAGAAGAAAATCGCCGGAGAATTTTGCGCGCCGCCATGGAAAATCCGACTGCGACCATGAGATGGATCGGAAGACAACTGGAAATCTCCTATACAACTGTGTCTCGGGTGGTAAAACCGTTTAAGAAGTCCTAGACGCCGAGTGACGGACTGAAAGTGGAAGAAAATCAAAGACAGCTGACCCTGTCAAGGCCCGGAAGGTGTTGGATTATTTCAAGTGTCATCCGAACCTTTCGATTTGCGACGCGGCTCTGAAGGCAAAGTGTTTCGCCTGGTTCATTCAGCAAACCATGAAATGAGCTGGGCTTCGTGTATTCAAGGTCCGAAATGCACCGAACCGGCGTGATCAACAAAACACGGCGGCCAAATCACACGCAAGGAAGCTTTATCGAGAGTGGTTAACGAAACCGATGTGTGTGGTTATGGATGACGAAACCTACATCAAGGTAGACGCAAAGCAGATACCGGGGCTGTAGTTCTACGTGGCCAAATCACGGTTTGGAGTTCCGGAAGACATAAGGAAGAAGAAAGTGGACAAATCGCCAAAAAATACTTGCTCTGGCAGGCCATATGCCAATGCGGTAAACTGAGTAAACCGTACATCACAACGGGTGCCATCAACAGCGAAATTTACCGCACCGAGTGCCTCCAGAAGCGTCTGTTGCCCTTCCTGCAGCCCCACGGAGGCGAGACATTATTTTGGCCGGACGCGCGATCGACGTTGGATTGGTACAGAGACGATAACGTTGTTTTTGTACCAAAAACCGCCAACCCCCAAAATTCACCAGAGATTCGTCCGGTGGAAAGATTTTGGGCCATAATGGAGGCCAAAGTTCGAAAATCGTCCAAGGTGGTTAAAAACAAGCTGAAGTTGAATAAAGAATGGATGAAAGTGACCAAAAAGGTCGGCTCCACCATTGCACAAAATGTAATGAGGGTTCTTAAGGGAAAGTTGCGGGCTTTCAGCAATGGAAAGGGAATTGAATAAAGTAATTATGCCGAAACATAATCCATATGTATTAAGTTTCAAGAAAATTTGACATAAAATAAATTTTTGGCGAACACTTTTGTCTGGTGCATTTTTTTCGAGTACAGGCCTTATGCCCATGATTCTAGAACCTGGAGATTATTATCCTTCGGAATATTTAACTCAGGAAAAAGTTCTTGAATTTGAACACTGTCTGTATTATCAAGCTGGTGACAACGGAGAAGTTTTTGAAATAATAATTACTGATCAGTTGACGCTATCAAACGAATCAGGCACAGCTGATGCTGCAGATCTCCCAGAACAGCCGGATTACTTACTATCGAACACGATGGACTTTCAATTGAGCAGTTCTTCGCTTGTACCAAAATCAATTAAGCCTAGTAATGTTATTGAAAAGGCTGGTAAATCGGAAATGGATGGTCTAAATGTTGTCGATGTGATGTCTGGTTCCATCCATAAATACATTTCGTGACGCTCCAACGCACTCACAATGTGTGCCCCAGTATTGAAAACGCAGACGTAATCCTACGTCCAAAAATATGTTGGCGGTACCCATACGGACAAGTTCCGAACTTTTTATTAATGAAAATTCGTGGATTCCAAGAAGTTATTTTGCTGGAGAAGTAACCGTCCGTTTTTCCCTAAATGTTCCGTTTTGGAGCTATTAATTATGTCTAGCTAGATTGTCGCTCTGGCCCATAGTGCAGTGGAAAGAAAGCGGCCATCCTGCCATGTAGGATCGCAGAATGGTATCATTGTCATTGTGTCGTACTTATGCGCTTTGTTCGTTGCTTTAATTGTGAGCGTCTAATTAAACCGAATGCAGTCAGAGAAATTCGAGAAGCTGCTGGCTGCTGGCAGTTGGAGACTGTCAGGATTTTAACGTCATCTGTTCAGTGCAACGTTTGGAAAGTGATGGCCAGTGTAGATTCTTATCAATAGAAGAAAATATAATAACGGAATCAAATTTGTCCTCTTTAAAGTTAAGAAAAAAAAAAACTATAATCCAAAAAATAATGTATCCCTTTGATATCAAAGGCAGCCACGGTAGCGGGTTAAGTGATTTTCTCACGGATGCACTTCAATCCTGACAAACATTGACGCATTACTAATGCGCAACCCAATTTCAAACTAATTGCCTTAAATAATTAAGCCCCTGAATTCGATTCAAGCCAATTGAATCGTTCGCATGTACGATAGACTTTTTCCGCCGAATAAATTAAGTACTTTCCTAAACCGAACAAACCTCCACAATCAATTCAGAATATATGTCATTTGCCGGCTAACTAACCGAATGCAAACATGAAATGAGACACCGCCATTAGAAACCTGCTCGCCATTAAGCGTATTCACGACCGAAGGATCAACTCAACACAACGAAAAAGTCTCCTGTCCATCACCTAGGTGTCTTTTTTTTTTTTCATTTTCTGGTTGCTCCTGGAGGTGGTGAAGGTTGCGTAGGCTTACGGCATACAAATCGCTACATTCATCACGTTCATTTTTATAATGGAAGTCATGTTGCCGGCTCTTCGGTTCGGATGCTGTACCTACATGCTGTTTGACAACGACGACGACGACGAGGAGGAGGAGGATGATGATTCATTTAATTCAAGTCCCCCATCTCGACTCAGCGCGAATGATAAGCGAAAGTAGGACGAGCAGAGAGAGGGTGGTTAATTAGAGCACAGCAACAAAACGGACAGACGGAATTAATGACGGATGAATTGCTGGCAACGGCAAAACTGCGAGTGGCGAAGGGTACAAAAAAACATTGCTAGTCATTAAGCGTCAAATGAGTTGTAGGATGGAGGAAACTAAACCGGCAGCAGCTGGACGATTGTTGCATGTTGCTGTCTCGTGTGTCGTGTTTCTCCTTGTTGGGGCCATTCCTCACACTGCCGTTCGTTCCGGAAAAAGATTTCATGGGTCAAGAAGGGGATACTTGGTTTTTGCCTTTGCCAAGAGTGTGATCCCATTCAGGCACTACAGCCAAAGTGACTTTTTCCATGAATCTACTAATTGAGGGGACTTGCTTCCACTCTTTCCCAAGGGTTCGGGCTTAAAATAAATAAAATGTCAGCGGAGCGCAACGGAGTGGTTCATTATATGAACGTTCATTCAATCTGCTTCATACAAAACTACTGTACGATGTTATGGCGTCACTCGCAATGGGAAGCACTAAGTTAGTTTATTTAAAATAATCGTTGAGCATTCAAGCCAAAAATCGCCAAAGAACCACACTGTACACAGAGACCGCAAGCCATCAATTGGGAAGACCGAACGGTCGTGGCCTCGGAACTGACCGGGAGATTGTGTGCAATCGAATTTAATTTCCTAATTAAATTCGTCAATGAGAAGTGAATGAGAGGAGTAAGTGGTGTGCAAAAAAGGACCGACATCCGCTAATGCAGTCCGGCTTCATGACGACCACGAACGACGACCACGGTATAGTCTATTTTTGGGGAAGCTCGAAGCTCTATACAGCCGTTCATAGGTGACCAGGAAAAACAAATTAAAATTTCGCATCAGCAAAACCACACCTACACGAGTGGGCTATAGAGTTGGTCCGTCGGTTGATTCGCTACGGGCTGAGAAGTCAGAGTTTCAACTGGTGACCACCGCGGCCACTGGGAAAGTGAGTTGGTACTTGAAACGATAATAGCGTGTGTGTGTTTTTGTGAACCTATCCTAGAACTAGGGTACTGGGGCTGCGTCGGTCCGCATGAGGAGGTGGCTAACTTTTAGACGGGAATAAACTCCGACTGCTCCGTCGCCTGATGTGGGTGTTTGTGGCTTTGCGAATCCGAGCTGCTCGGAAATTTCGGTTCAGAATGTTTCAGTGAATTTCAGCAATTGCGTGACTAGTAGGTCGTACCGTTGCTATACGGCAATCAGCAAACTGGATATATGAACTACACAACAAAGCACGTCTCCGCAATAAAATTTACACAAATACCCCCGCGCTAAGTCTTACATCATAAAGATAGCAATTCAAAAACTAGTTTTCATTACGACATCAAATTGAAGTAAGAATTTGATTAACAATTGTTAAGTTTGATAATAAACTTAAGATGTCATCTTGCTTAATTCACTTTCCTTATAGGATAAAATCAACCCCTGGGTCATGGTGAATAGTTATGAAGAAAATGTATATACACAGAAAAAATAACTAATTTTAACAACGACGTTAAATTTCCCCTCGTTAAATTCCAATCCAAAGGAGGCGTAAACAACGCAATTGGTTGTAGTCTTTGATGTTGTCCGTACAACAATGTTTGCAATCTTTCATACAACAGGCTAGATTCAGGCGTTATCTGGGTTATATGTACATGAAACATCCCAATAATTTCTGCCAAATCTAGTATTTCCTTTATGTGCACTAGATGACGCAGAAAATTCAATGTTTCCTTTTATCTATGTAGTTTTTGGCTCAGAAAGTATAAGCACATCGGTCCAAAAGCTTAATGGACCATTGCAAGGAAGGTGTAAACCTCACTTTTTTGACAGTTCAGGGAGCTTGTTAACAAGTTGTTAGGATTTGAACCGCTCAAACAAATTTTTGCATTGTATTTGTCTGGATTTTGTACAATTAAATTCAGGAAATGATGTAAGGAAAAGTAAGCCCAACCAACATTGATGCAGAATAACTGTTTGTTCAAACAAGTTTGGAGAAGTTGTTCAGCTTTTCTTCTAGAAAAGTGAATAACTTCTTTAAATTTATTTGAACAAACTGTACTGCAACACTGATGTTTGGTGGGTATTTTCCGGCTGTTTTACTTCAGTCGCAATAAGTTAAGAGCACACAATCTCAAACTAAGTCCGCGTAAACAAGCTCCCTGAAATGTCAAAACTGCATCGACGACGTCAATGATCCATAATTCATCCCTAATAACGAAGCTCACACGAGCCTACCCTCACACATTCTGTAAAAATAACAAAGCGAATCAAAACATAAACAAATATTGTTGTACCAGAAATCACTAGAATATATTTCACGGTACACTTCAGACCAAAGCGTTCTGCAACACTGAACCAATTTTAAATCACTAGCTTCACATTGACAGTGCGTATTGTCAGGGGCTGAAAAGTCATGAAGAGAATGGCTTAAGCAGATTTTGGCTCAGGAAGTACCAGCACATCGGTGCCAAGCTCGATCTCGAGCTTAATGAATGACCCCTTAAAACATAACTCACAATGAACAATGCCCCAAATATTCTTTCAAAATATCACACAAAATCAAGAAAAAAAACTAAGACTGTAGTACTGAAAAGCAGGGGTTCTGAAAATGGGATTCTAAAGCAGTGTACCAATTTGAAATCGCTGGTTTCCTATTGAACGTTAGTTGGATGATCAGCAAGAAAATATACATACATTTTGACTCAGTGCATCGGTCCCAAGCTAAACGAATCACCCCTTAGAACATAACTTCCAACAAATAACCCCTCTGTCATAACCTGACAGGTTACAACGCTCCTTACTCCCTCCATCAACCTTGCTTTAGTACAACAAATCAAAGTTTGACAGTAGATCACAAACTGACAGTTACCCTGTCAGTCGCGCAGATGTGAAGGTTCGTTGTAGGACAGAATCTACACTCGGTAGCAAAAAAAAAGCCAAGCAAAATTTTGCTTCCAAAAACCGTCATGTTCAAACTTCTGTAACATTGTCAATTATCAATATTTTTGGCCGAAAATTTTACAACATTAATACATATATTGACATTAGGGAACGTCCATTAATTACAACACGCAAAAAGTGATTTTTTATAAGCCCCCCCCCCCCCTCCCCACTTGTCACGTTTTTTTGTAAGGACCTTAAAAATTTTTTTTGTATGGATCGTCACGTTTTCCCAAACCCCCCCCCCCCCTACCACGTGACATATTTAATGGACCTTCCCTTATGTGACCAGAAATTTAAAGTTTATAAATTAAATTTTCTGATAACACGTGCGAAAGAAGTAGTTTGTGGACATATCAATTTCAAAAATCCGTGCCATAAAGTGATTTAAATCACAGTGAACGTCAAAGTTGACTCACCAACATGATTATTTCCCTTTTTCACTCGATATTGATCATGCTAAGATATCGGTGACAAAATAAAACTTCAAGTTACCTTTCAAGTTTTTTGGAAGCAAATTTGTGCTCTTTTTTTTGCTACTGAGTGTATTTTTATTAAAATGAATTTCAGTCTGTCTGGCCCTTATAAACTCGTAAACTACTAAACCGATCGGCGTGAAAATTTGCATGCAGCCCTGGCCCTGGACACTGGCAAAACTTTGAGGTAGTTCAACTTCAACTACCAGGTCCCAGGGCTGGTCTGGTTCTTTACCATTTTGAAAAGAAACACACTAGTGTTGCCAGATCAGTGGCAACCCGAGTAAATATGTATACCAAAGTGATAACAAGTTCTAATATCTCATTATCACTGTTTGATCACTAAATATGCTCTCATTCAGGCTGAACAAACAGCCAAAATAACAAAAGAGATATCTGACACAACTTCAAATTATGTTATCAACATGATATCAAATTCATACACTAATAACTGAAGTAGTGCTTCAGGTGAAATGCTCAATTTCAAATCCACGACATGCTGGTAATATTCAGCATTCATCAGCACGCTGGTTGTATGCAGTAACGCTCCTGAACAATTATCTCTAAAAATTGATAACAGATGATACCAAAATTAGTCAATGTTACTAACTGAATTTGTTATGCGAGTTCAAAATTATATTTCAGATAAAAAACTTGTTACTCTTTTGAAATCAGTTTGTTATTTTATTTTTGTTAGGGAATGCAGCCCAAAAGTGCTTATGAACTGTCTATAATAGTTCTTATCGATGAACATCATAATTTGGAGATGGTAATCAATGGTCAAGAGCCATATTTACAAACAGTTGAAATGTTGCATTTAAACATGTAACCCAGTCGAAAAAGCTGAAATAGTTTATTACCACAAATCAACACACTTTTAGAAGGCATTACCACATAGGGGAACTGTTTCAATCATCTCATGATCCATTATTTATACTGATCGGAAATGTACACACACACTAAGAAAATAAAACCGAACTCGGTTGAATTTCAACCGAGTTTTTATTGATGCAAACAATGCTCAAACATTACTGAACATTCTCCTGCATTCTCCTATTGTAGTCTCTCGGTAAAAGTACGTAGAATTTCCGCAATAACACTTTCGACGCGCTCACGCGGGATAAAATGGCTGTAGATTTTTCAGGTTTTATTGACTCAGCTAAAACAACCGAGTTTTTCGGTAGACTTAGCCGTCACGGAATTGACTCGAAGAAAAGTGTTTGACGTTTTAGAATATTCAGCGCATGCTCAATGCAGTTTACCAAGTTTTCTCGGTTTTCGTGTACCGAACTCTTGAATATCCCTGCTTTACCGTACTGTTCGGTTCATCTTTCACTTTTATCTGTCAAATAAAGGGTGTCCACGATTAAATTGCCACACACAAAATTGATTCGCAAAATTCGAGTTTTCATCCGATTGCCATCAAATTTTCAGGGATTGAGAAATAACTATTAAACTTCATTTTACCATTTTACTCGTATTTTATTTACAGTCCATACGCAAATGCCCGCACCTTGGCCTTAACCCCGGCCATAAGATTCTGCACAACCTGTGAATCAACCGTTTTTTGCATGTAAACCCATACTTTCTTCAGTTCCTCGACTGTCTTCACTACCTTAGGTCGTTTAAGAAGGTGCTGCTTCATAATCGCCCAGTACTTCTCGATGGGGCGGAGCTCCGGAGTGTTGGGAGGGTTGAACATTTTCGGCACGAAATTGACCTTATTGTCCGCATACCACTTCAGCACGTCCTGAGTAGTGGCATGAGGCCAAATCCGGCCAGAAGATTGTTGGGACGTTGTGGGCCTTCAGGAGAGGAAGCAGCCGCTTCTGGAGGCACTCTTTATGTACACCTGTCCGTTCATCGTGTCCTGGGTCACGAAAGGTGCACTCCGCTTCCCGCACGTGCAGATGGCTTGCCAAACCAGGAATTTCTTCGCAAATTTGGACATCTTCTGAGTGCGGACATGCTCCGGAACGCTGGAACTTATCCTTGGCCGTGAAAACAGGTTGCCGGGGATCTGTTTGAAGTCGGCCTTCACATATGTTTCGTCGTCCATGATGCAGCATTCAACTTTCGTCAGCATGTTGAGGTACAACTTCCTGGCACGGGTTTTGGCGGACTTGTTCTGCTTCTCGTCGCGATTAGGGGCCTTTTGTACCTTGAACGTTCGAAGCTCAGCCTTAGTTTTGGCCTTCTGACAAAACTTCGGCTTAGGTGCAGCTTCTTAGTTACATCCCGAACGGAGGCGTTCGGATTTCGGTTGAAGGCCCCAACTACGCGGTTGTGATTTTTGGTGTTGTACGGAATACTTTTTCCTTCACTTCTGGGCTTCCGATCGGTGGTCAACCGTTCCTCGAACCGCTTAATCACTCGCGACACCGTGGAATTCGCGATTCCCAACGTTTTAGCGATGGAACGATGCGAGAGATCCTTGTTCTCGTGATGAATGCGCAAGATTTTATCACGCACGAGCTGTTCTTTCGACTCCATTTCCGCGAGTTTTGATCACAGGACTTTAAAACTTGCAGGATGTAAATAATGCACTATGAACTAAACCACCCAAATTTTCATTAAATTCTACCCAACGGTTAAAAAGTTAGAGCAATTTCATAGTGTGGCAATTTCATCGTGGACACCCTTTATATCATATAGTAACCGAAACTCGGGTTTGACTCTAAAAATACACCCGAAAACAGTATATATAAACGATTTATTCGGTTTCTTGTTGGTAACCGATGTGGCTCGGTAGAAAATTGAACCGAGTTCGGTGTTATTTTCTAAGTGTGCAGACAAATTTACAACAGCTTAATATTCGCTAATCATATTTAACGGATTTTGGTAAAATTTGACAAGTAAAATTACACCGAAATACGGTCAATCAGATTACCAAACGTTCAGCGGATTACCGAATACTGTAAAATTTTCTAAGTGTGTAGGTTAGATGTATATTGATTCTCTCTGTAATTAAATTAGCTTAGTTTCAACAGCAAATAAAAATAAATAAAATTAACAATAAGTAAAAACTAAGAAATCAGGCGGTTATGCGTCAATCTTTTGTTTTCGAGTAGCACAAATCGAAGGGTGTATGATGTAAAAGGGGATTGGTACTGTTGGAAACAACACCGCTGGGCACACTGGATGGCCCTGTCAGAGAGCGACGGGTGGAGCAAAACAACTTGAGAGGAGTCCGAAACAAACCATGACTGGAGTGAAGTGGTAAAAAGCAAAAACAAGTTGAGGAAAGTAGAGAAAACAGTGCGCTATTTTGCAACTGCTTACGGGCCCGCCCCACCGTTTTTGGCCCCATACGGTGTTACTGTGAATACAAACCGGCAAATCAATTTGATCTTGCTATTAAGTGGATCTGCATACATGACAAGGTCTTAGAAGGGAGGTCTTAGTGACTACTTTATACACATACATAGAACACCTCTGCACTTCCACGAGAAATCACTGGGATGCTGGATAAAAGGGTTGGCTTAAATGAAATTCCAAAACAAATTTGAACTTCGTCTGGAAAATAACTTATACATTAGATTGATTTCCGATTTGGACTGGTTTGTACCAAAAGTACAAAAAGCCGATTTAAACCGATTATTCGTTGCCTCCAAAACTTTCCCACATCAGTTTCGTCGTTGTCTTCTCACGAACGACAGTCGTCAGCCAGGCCGTTTACTAACAGCGCCTTTCCTTTGCGGACCTTCTCCAAAAATTAAGTCTTCTCAGCTTCCACTACCGGCATATCATGAGTTTCCCCTTCTGAGACTCGGTTGTTCCAGTTTTTGAATCTCCCGTCGTTTTCACGAAACTATGGTATTCCGTGAGCATGGTGCCCATAACCTATTGAACAACTTGAAGTGAGGTGACACAAACACTCTAACGAATTAGCTGTTATTACGTCTGAACTGATTGAAGTCTTAGTTTGGATTGAACTATTATGAAAAATAACAATAAGTGATAGTTATGTTAGTAACAGATAGTATGTTTACAAGAAAAAAAAATCATTGATTCCTGCATTTTTTCATGATTTTATAATAAATATTACACTTCCTATCTACTCTGGTCACCTTATTGATCAGTTTCTTTTCTGGGTTTGCCATGAAATTGTTCAAATAGATGCTCCGCTTCAAGTTCCTTCACAAATTAAGACGTAGAACTGAACTTAGACCCACTAGCCAGATCAAAGTGTTTTGGTAGAGGCTGCTAGTCCTCAGATAAAGCGCGGTATGGTTTCGGCATCGGAATTGACCTCCCGAAGAGTCTAAATTGTATTAACACATATCATCAATCTGATGTGATGATTGAACAAAGAACATATTCTATTCAGCGAAATATCTACCCGTCAACACATTCCTTCGGAAAACCCGAGAAAACAGTAATGAAGAATAGTTATTAAATCCTCAAAGGGTTTCAGGAGGGTCTCTGAACGCATTCGTATAGAATGTCCATTTGGTTATAGCCACGCGGTCACAGTTCTCAAAGCTACACGCGGAAGAATATAACTCATTATCTCATAAAAAACTGAGTGCCTTTAGTAAATGAAATCTAGGAAGCGGTTAGCATTAATGGAAATTGTTTACAAAAAAACGCTAGACTTAAATGGAGTTTGTTGAAGTTAATCATACAAAGTTGAAGAAATTATACAGGCATTCGTGTTTTACCAAAAAATGACGGACCCTTTGGAGGACAACAATCTAGCAGAAAATGGGAAATATAATACTATCCCAAACTTGACGTCTGTTCGCAATCAAACCGACTCGTCTCAACACGAGTTTTCTGTATTAATGACGCCAGACTTACCTGAAGTCAATAATAGTAAGAGTATCATAGATTATGAATGTGAACAAATTGCATCCAGTAAGTTCAAGGAGTTTGATCATGATAATAATTTGATGACATCTCTAGATCAAAGAGGGGTAATTAGATCATTAATTAGATTTGACGAACTACCATCAATTTCTTCAGAAACACTTGCTACTGAAATTCTGGTTTATTGTCAGAATTTTAATCGCATGAAAAGTGCGTCAAAAATGAACGAAATTCATAAGAATATACTGAGTTCATCTTTTTCGGTAATTTTAGGTACTGAAACAAGTTGGAATGAAAGTGTGAAAAGTGAGGAAGTTTTTGGTAGTGATTATAATGTTTTCAGAAATGATCGTGATTTAGTTTTAACCCAAAGAAGGTCAGGTGGTGGAGTTCTTATTGCAATTTCCGCAAAATTGAATTCGGAACTTCTTGTTTCGCCAAAATTTAAAGAATTCGAGCATGTATGGGTAAAAACCTATATCGATGGTGAAACTCATATTTTTGTCACAGTTATTTTCCACCAGATCAAGCTTGCAAGTCAACGTATGAAATCTTTTTTCAAGCAGCAGAAGAAATCGTATCAACCTTTCCCCCCGATTTTTTTCTCATCCCAATATTCAAAAGCGGTAGAAAATCTGATATAAACAATTATCGTGGTATTGCTATATTGTCTTGTATTCCTAAGATATTTGAATCCTTAATTAATGACAACATATTCTCACAGGTTAAGACATTAATAACTACCAAGCAACACGGTTTTGTAAAAGGACGATCAATAACTACTAATTTGATACAATTTGTAACATTTTCATTAAACGTAATGGATAAAGGAAATTTTGTAGAAGCACTTTATACTGATTTTAGTAAAGCATTTGATAGAGTTGATATACCACTGTTGCTTTTAAATTATCCAGGCTGGGTTCTAATCCTAGGTTATTGGAATGGATCAAGTCATACTTGTCAAAAAGAACACAGAGAGTAAGGTTTGAGGGAAGTTTGTCTAAAATAGTTAACGTAACATCTGGGGTGCCACAAGGGTCTCATTTGGGTCCACTTCTGTTTATCTTATTTTTCAACGATGTGGAGCTCATTTTGAAACTCCTTCATGTTTCTATATATGCAGACGACATGAAACTTTTCATGGAAATCAGCGACACAACCGATCTCGAAATTTTCCAACTTGAAACTGACAACTTCCACAACTGGTGTAAGAAAAGTTTGGTAGAACTTAATGTTAAAAAATGTAATTCCATATCATTTACAAGAAAGCAAACCACAATTCAAAAAACATTTAGTCTAGGACAGAAAACTATTGAAAGATGCAACCAGGTGAGAGACTTAGGTGTAATACTCGATTCTAAGCTAACTTTTTGTTGATCATTATAATAGCATTATCTACAGATCTAGCAACATGCTTGGGTTTATCAAAAGATTCAGTTTCCACTTCAACGATCCTTATACGATAAAAACACTCTATGTAACGTTTGTGAGACCCCTACTTGAGTACTGTAGTATTGTTTGGGCACCATATCAAGATACGCATAATAATAGAATTGAATCAGTCCAAAAACAATTTGTCCTATTTGCTCTACGAAAATTAGGTTGGACTACCTTTCCGCTTCCATCCTATGACTCACGATGCATGTTGATTAACCTAGAGAGATTAGAAAAGCGGAGAGAATTTGCGATGGTTGCTTTTATAAATGATGTAATTGCACAAAGAGTTAATGCCCCTGAAATATTGGAAAAAATAACTTTTTATGTCCCTATTCGTCCGCTTAGAATCAGAAACTTGTTTTATATTAGCAATCAACGGACAAACTATGCCAAAAATGCACCTTTGAATAAAATGTTGTCTTGCTACAATGCAAATTGTGAATCAATAGATATAACAATGAACAAAAAAACTCTCAGGCAAAAATTCTTTTTAAGGTTAGTTAGGTATTGATCATTAAGTTAAGCTAAGTATTTTACGTATATGTAATGGTCTACTACAGATTGACGACAAATAAATAAATAAATAAATAAATTTAAAGTTCATATCTATGGTGATTTCAATCAACGCAATGCAGATTTTATTCCCGATTTCGAAAATGAGAGTATTCTACTTCCAGTCGTTGGGGACAATGAAACTTTGCAATTTATTTTTGAGAAAATGGCATTTTAGGACTAAACCAAACAAATCATGTCAAAATTTACAAAACTGTTACTTAGATTTTTTATTAACAAACACACATGAAGATTTCTGTGTTAGTGAATCTCTCTCTCCTTTATGGAAAAATGAAGCTTTTCACACAGCAATCGAGTATTCTGTGTTTGTGCGTAAGAACCACAACTCCAACGACTGTGATTACGAGGATATATTTGATTACAAGAAAGCTAATTATGACAACATTAAGTTCAACCTGAGTAGAGCGAATTGGCAATCCATTTTAAAGGATCAAGAAAATCTTGAAAGTGCAGTAGAGGTCTTTTATAAATTATTGATGGAAATAATTCAAGAGGAAGTTCCGCTCACGAGGAGACGACGAAATTATTGCTCTAAAAATCCAATTTGGTTCAACAAGCAAATAATTAATTTAAAAAATCGGAAGCAAAAGGCTCACAAAATCTACAGAAAACAAAATAATCAAATTAATTTGGAAAAATATTTGAATATTTGCGACCAACTTAATTTAGCTATTTCTTCTGCACAAACTGAGTATAACATAAAAACTGAAAAAGAAATTAAGTCATGTCCAAAAAACTTCTTCACTTACGTCAAGACCAAGTTAAAATCGTGTAGCTTTCCCTCAAAAATGACTTTGGACGAAAAAGTAGGAGATAATTCAGAGGATATCTGTAACCTCTTTACAACATTTTTCCAAGAAACATATTGTAAATTTTCTGACAAAGACCGTGACTTTGAATACTTTTCATACTTTCCTGATTTTTCAAGTAATGTAGGTATCAGTCAAATTAATGTGCAAGATATTTTGAAAGGTTTAAAAGATTTAGACGCAAGTAAAGGTTCAGGACCAGATGGAATCCCACCAGTATTTATGAAAAATTTAGCAACTGAACTCACATCCCCCTTATTCTGGCTGTTCAATATGTCACTTGAATCGGGAAAATTTCCAAATGAATGAAAAAAGTCTTTTTTAGTACCCATCTACAAATCAGCTAAAAAATCAGATATCAGAAATTACCGTGGGATTGCCATTATCTCGTGTATTCCTAAACTTTTCGAATCAATTATTAACAAAAATATGTTTAGTCAAATGAAGCATATAGTGACGACTGCACAGCACGGTTTTTTCAAAGGCCGTTCAACTACTACAAACCTATTAGAATTTGTAAATTATTCAGTAACTGCAATGGACAGTGGTAATCACGTAGAAGCTCTTTACACCGACTTCAGCAAAGCGTTTGGTAGAATTGATATTCCTATGTTGATTTTCAAGCTTGAAAAATTGGAATTGATATGAGACTCTCAAATGGATTGAGTCGTACTTAACTGACCGCCAGCAAATAGTACGATTCAATGAGAAAACTTCAAATACAATCCATGTCACCTCGGGAGTTCCCCAAGGCTCTCATTTAGGTCCTCTTCTTTTCATTTTATATGTTAACAATATTTCATTAATTTTAAAAAAATCTCAAAGTTCTTATCTATGCCGATGACATGAAGGTATTCTTAGAAGTCAGTAATGAAGATGATATGTATGTTTTTCAGAATGAAATACAAGTTTTTCATAAGTGGTGTTGTAAAACTCTATTAAAACTAAATGTTAAAAAATGTAATCACATAACTTACAGCAGAAAACATAGTACACCTAGTGTTGCAATTGTATTAGGTAATCAACATGTTGAAAAATGTGATCGAATAAGAGATTTAGGAATTATTTTAGACTCTAAATTAACATTTGTGGATCACTACAACACAATAGTTCATAAAGCAAGCAATATGTTAAATTTTATAAAACGTTTCAGCTATCATTTTCAAGATCCTTATACAATTAAAACACTTTATATTGCATATGTAAGGTCTATATTAGAATATTGTAGCGTTGTTTGGTCACCTTATATGAAAAAGCATCAAGAACGAATAGAGTCAGTCCAAAAGCAGTTTTTATTATATGCCCTACGTAAGTTAGGATGGACGGTGTTCCCTCTTCCATCATATGGAGCACGTTGCATGCTTATCAACATTCAAACCTTGAAAGATCGTCGGGAATATGCTATGGTTTCATTCGTAAATGACATCATTTCGCAACGTATTGACTCAAGTGATATATTATCAAAATTAAATTTTTATGCTCCTACTCGACAATTACGCAACAGAAATTTATTCTGTTGTTGGACCGTCATCGTACAAACTATGCTAAATTTGGACCGCTAAATCAGATAAAAGCCGCGTACAATCAGCATTGTGAAATGATTGATCTAAATATGCCCAAGACAATATTAAAAAAATATTTCCAAAATCTGCGAAATCATAGAATGTAAGCTAAAATGTAAATGATATTATGTAGTCTACATGTGATTGACGAATGAATAAATAAATAAATAAATAAATTCCGAGTTTTGACGAAATTTGATGGCTGTATTTTAATATGCCAAAATGAATAATAAACAAATCCCCAGCCGAAAATTTTACCTGGCCACTGGTCGTGGGGATGTTCCTTCTACGTATAAATTTGTATTTGCCGACAAATTTGCTCCAAAACTAATGCGTTGGCAAGGAATCTGTAGTTGTGGCCTTAAAACCAAGGTTTTCATCACATCTCACACAATGACGTCGAAGGTTTACATTAAAGAGTGTCTACCCTTCATTCGGCAACACAAGAGCAACGTTATGTTTTGGCCGGATCTAGCCAGCTGCCACTACTTTAAGGATGTGCTGGAATTCGTCGCCAAAGAGTTCGAATTGCCCTGGGCTCAGACCGATCGAAACATATTGGGCAATTGTCAAGCGAAATTTTCGAGGATGCGGTAGAGAAGTGACAAATGCACAAAATATGCGTTCAAAGTGGTATTAGTTCACCAGTACAGCGTCACCAGCCATTGAGCAAATCATAATGGCATCGATCACATGTAAAGTTCGACAGTTCGTTCGAAACGGTAAAATGTAATAGTTTGATATGAAAATTGGACTCGGCAAAAATGCGACACTTTGCTTTGGGTGTAACTTTTTATCGCGTGGGTAAAAATTTATGAAATTTTAAATAATACTAGTTTAGATATTTATGTTTGCAGAATTTTATCGCGATCTGTCAAGTAGTTTTCAAGATGCATTCGAAACAAGAAGAGCTACGCCAGCAAATCTTGGTCCCGGTGATCGATAATCCTGGTCAGTCGCACAGATGGATCGGCAAAAGGCTTGGAATCCACCATTCCACCGTGTCCCGCGTTGTGAAGATTTTCCAGGAGACGAAGACCATCGAGCGGCGCGCTGGAAGCGGCCGAAAACCGAAAACGGAATACCCAGAGAAGGCGCGGAAGATAAGGCAGTACTTTAAGAATAACCCGAACCTTTCCACCCGAAACGTGGCCAAAAAGATCAATTCTTCGAAGTGGTTCGTCCAGCAGACCATGAAGCGGGCTGGGCTACGTGTTTTCAAGGTCAGGAAGGCGCCAAACCGGACTGACAAGCAAAACATGGTGGCCAAATTACGTGCCCGGAAGCAGTACCGTGAGTGGCTGGTCAAGCCAGGCTGTCTCATCATGGACGACGAGACATATATCAAGTCCGCTTTGACACCCGGCCTCGAGTTTTTTTGTCGGTACGTCCCGCATGGAGGTTCCGGAAAAGTTCCGGAAGAGAAAGATGGACAAATTCGCGAAGAAGTACCTGTTGTGGCAGGCGATCTGCGAGTGCGGACGGTACAGCAAGCCGTTCGTTACAACCGGCACCATAAACGGTCAGATTTGCTGCCCTTCCTCCGCTCTCACTGTGGTCCCACACTGTTCTGGCCGGATCTCGCTTCGTGCCATTACGCAAAGCCTGTAATGGATTGGTACGAAGCGAAGGGCGTTAATGTGGTCCCGAAGGAGGCAAACTCGTCAAATACACCAGAACTACGTCCGATCGAAAAGTTTTGGGCGATAATGAAGAAGAAGTTGAAGAAAAGCGGAAAAACATTCAAAACCGATGAAGCTTTGAAGAAAAACTGGGAGAAATTGTGTAAGGAAGATGGACAAAGCCTCGCCCAAGATCTCATGAGCAGTGTTAAGAGAAATGTACGATCATTCAGCTTGGGGGAGGAAATTCAATAAATAAGTTATGCCAAAACATAGCTAATATATAGTTATTTAATCCCTGAAAATTAAAGAAGCATCCGATTTAAAATGAATTTTTGGTGATCATTTGTGTGTGTCTCATTTTTTCCGAGTCCAGTCTTTATATCGTTCAAAAGTTGAATAAATACCCTCTTGTTTGACGTTTTGATCAACCGCGTATGTTGTTTAATTCTTGAGCGATGATCACTTGAATGCGCTCAAATTTACTTTGAATCGAGCTTTACTAAAGAACGTGAACAGAGAGTTCACGTTCTTTAGTAAAGCCCGATTCAAAGTAACGTTCCCCAATCGGGAATTTCTGGGCCAATGTGAGCAACTTGATGGCCACATTCAAGAAGCAACTGATCAGAAAAGCGAAGACGTAGC